>CAUYPO010092026.1:0-12266 GCA_963574435.1 Cheirogaleus major
CGAACTCTAATGTAAACTCATGCAAGGGGTCTAGGTTGCATGTTCCTTATGAGAATCTAATGCCTGATGATCTGAGGTGGAGCTGAGGCAGTGATGCTAGCGCTGGGGAATGGCTGCAAATACAGATTATCATTAGCAGAGAGGTTTTACTGCATAATAAATGTAATGCGGTCGAATCATCCCAAAACCATGCTCCCCCGTCTATAGAAAAATTGTCTTCCTTGTCACAGACTTGGGGATCAAATAAAAAAAGAAAGAAAAAACAAACAAACAAAAAAGAAAAACAAGAAAAATTGTCTTCCATGAAACCAGTCCCTGGTGCCAAAAGGGTTGGGGACCCGGGACCGCTGCCTTAACAAAACATAGCTGCCTTAACAAAACATAGCGGCTGGTGTGACTGCTCTTGGCCTTGAGAATTTTGGTAGTTGTGTAAATAGCAGCAGAGTGTGCAGGCCTTGAAGAGAGGTTTCACAATGGAGTTCCTCTAATGCAATATTGTTAAGGGAGAAAGTGGTGTACTTTAGATGGAATAAAAAATTTCAAGTATATCCTTTAAATTCTCTGTCTTCCCAGGGACTGATTTCACTGGCCCACCACCCCAGGAAGAATTGGGGGCTGTTTTTACCTTCTGTGCTTTATTCTGGAATTAAGTCTTAGTGCATGGGAGCTGACCATTGTGTGGGTGTGTCTCTCTCTGTCTCAGAATGCATGAACTTTTAAGAAAGGGGCACTTTTCTCATCTCTGTGTTCCCAGCTATTAGTACAGCGTATGGCATCTATTGGGTTTTTAATGGATATTTGTTTTATGAAAGAAGGTCTTCTGCAGTGTTTCTCTTGGGCACCCAGAGAGGTAGCTAGCATCCTTTATGCAAAATAGGATTCTGGGCTTGCCTGTCCATCCTTAATGTTCCTGAGGTAAATATGCAGACTCAGCCCCTTGCTATATAACACATAGGCATATGCCACATGAATTTTCAAATACCTAAATATTAATCACATGCCAAAACCTATTAACTAATAGCTGGTCTACAAACCATGTGAAGAGATTAGAAGCATATAGGTAAGTATGTGCACACACACACAAAACCCTTGAAGAATATAGATTAAAATTTAATCTAATTCTGCTCAGTTTCAACTCTCCTATCATTTTTATTTGTTTTCACCGTAAAAGCTATTTGGGGGACCCACACAGCAGTGAAAAAATTTGCCTAGCCACAAAACATGTCCAGAATTTCTAAATGGCTTAGTACCTTCTTAATAAAGATCATAATTTGAATCTTTCACTCCTTTTGCTTCTGAAAATTGGAACAAAGTAAAATCATATGTTTTGAGACTAATTAGAAATCAAAGCCCAGAAGCCCATTTGCTTTGTTTTGGAGAGCACGTGTAGGTTGTTGGTTATATTAAGAGACACATAATTTAAGATACTTTTACTTTGGATAGCACTTGAAAACTTTTGTGACACTTGCATATCCAGTATTTCTTTTGAGCTTCAGAATAGCCCTTTGAGATAAGCAGAGCATGGTACTGAAATCATAGAGCTACGGGACTCAAAGGCACCTAAAGGCAGTTGTCTAACTGCCCACCTCACTTGGCAAGTGCCAAAACTGAGACACAAGAGAAGGTCAATCGTTGGCTCAAGTTGGGGCTGCAGGTTTTCCTATGTGAGGCATTCACTTTATAAATGTCTAATGACACTCAGAGGTAGAAAATATTATTGAAACCACCTCAGTGCTCAAGGTTGGCAGGCAAGGATTAGAACCTGGAAGTTCCTTCCTGCCTTGGGATCCTCAACACAGACTTCTCTCTCCCTCAGTACCTTTTATACACATCAGTTTGACTCTTTCCTATCATTGACTTTACTATAATCTTCTAAATATATACACCTTCTGAAGCCTCCAAAGCAGTTAAACCCCCATCAGCAGACACAAAATTTCTTGGTCTGACAATCTTACTTTTATGTTGCCTTCAGTATTTCAGGTTACCTGAGGTGCCATATTGATTAAGCTGCATTCTGAAGAACTAAATATATGTAGAATATCATACAGTTCTCCTACTGAGTGCAAAACTATAAATTAATGGATCTCTCTTGTTGACATTGTAAAGTAGGCGTGCCTGAAGTACAACTGTAATATTCCTTGCAGGACCGTGTATTTTATTTGTAATGTCTACAAAATGAACAATTGTTCAAATGTAAAAGCTGTGACAGAACACAGATGTTTACATAGGAGGTAACACAGTGGGAGAAGGATGACAGAAGAACATGGCAATGTGAGAAGCTAGAAAGTGCTGGGGGAAGAAAATAATACGATAGACCAGTGGCAGGGCAACCTTTCACTGTGGAGATCACAGTGAGGTTTAATCAATATATCAATCCTGAATATGGTTAGAGGTGATATAAACATGTTTTGTTTTGTTTTTCTATTGGTGTTTTGTAGCTCCAAGTGCTGTAGGGGATAACTGAAACTGTGGCAGAAGCGTAGAGCCAGGTAATTTGGGAGATTAATTAGGAGTCCTGCACAGCAGACGGTGTTTGTATGTGCGTGGGGGTGATTCTAATATAAATGGTGCTGAAAGCAGCCCAGAGTGAGCCTAGTTTGAGAAAAGTAGTTACGGGGCCAGGCCCGGTGGCTCACGCCTGTAATCCTAGCACTCTGGGAGGCTGAGGCCAGAGGATCACTCAAGGTCAGGAGTTCAAAACCAGCCTGAGCAAGAGTGAGACCCCGTCTCTATTAAAAATAGAAATAAACTAATTGGCCAACTAAAAATATATAGAAAAAATTAGCTGGGCATGGCGGCACGTGCCTGTAGTCCCAGCTACTCAGGAGGCTGAGGCAGGAGGATCACCTGAGCCCAGAAGTTTGAGGTTGCTGTGAGCTAGGCTGATGCCACGGCACTCTAGCCCGGGCAACAGAGTGAGACTCTGTCTCAAAAAGAAAAAAGAGAAAAGTAGTTAAAGTAGATTTTGACATGCATATTTTTTTCCTCCTCCTTTGGCTTCCCCCTTCAAATCTCCCCAGTAGATTGTTCTGTCTCTAAAGTACTCCTTTCTCCACTCTGCTGCAAGTTTCAATAAACAAGATTCTTAGGTCAGTATTTTGAGAGTTGTTGCTTAAATTCATCTAAATTCATTTTGTATGTGGCTCCTCCCAGCTCTTAAATAACAGTTACTAAACTAAACTGCTGTTTGGATTGTGACATTTCATTTTCTTGTAGTAGCCAGCTGTCAGGTCACAAGTAACTTTTCTGAACACCCACAAGAATTTTCTTTTGGGCTGTAAAGTCTCAAGCATCTTAGTTATCATGTAAACATTAATTTTTAATGCCTTAATTTGACCAAAAGCATTTTGTTGTTTGTGAAGGGCCTCCCACTTCTTTTGCTGTGGAAAAAATCTGGAGTCTTGAGTCTAAGCTTTTTTTCCTTTCTTAATTCTAAAAGCAATTTTCTCACCTTATTTTTTTTCCCCTGAGAAGGACTGAAAATATTTGACTAAGAACCCTGTGTACCTCTTCTTTTTTTAGTTGCTTTTTTCTTTGTTCATGGGTTAATCCTTCTTAGGTTGTTGAAAAACAGCTCCGTAATTCTGAACACAGTGAAGGGGGAAGGACAACATCCTTTTGGGTTGTGTAAGCCTTGCCATGTGACAGGATCAGAATACTTTTAAGATGTAAGGAATTTGAAATAAATTTCTAGGGCAGGGGTACTCAACCAGTAGCATGAAGTATCATCACTTACTAGCTCTGACTTTGGGCAAGTCACTTAACTTCAGTGAGCCTGTCCCAGTTAGGTACATGCACAATGTGCACAATGAGGACGATAATGGTACCTACCTCAAAGGATGGTTGTGGGGGTTAAATGAGGTGATGCAGAGAAAGGGATAAGAACAGTTCCTGGTTTCCTAGTATCACATTAGTTATCTTCTGTAACCACCACCACAGATGCCCAGGCATGTCCCCTGAAGACATTTTGACTTAGTGGGCCTGGGACTGTGGCACCGATATGTGCATTCTAAGAAAGCTCCTTGGGGATTCTGAGAGCCACCTCTAAGTTACAAATCACTGCTATAGGCAGTGATTCTCAAACTTTAATGTATATCAGAATCACCTGGGGTGGGGGAGGGAGCTTATTGAAAATGAAACTCCAAGCACCCCCTGTAGAAATTGTGTTACTCTAGATCTGGTGGTAGGGGCCTAAGAATGTGCATTTTATTTTATTTTTATTTTTATTTTTTTTTGAGACAGAGTCTCACTCTGTTGCCCAGGCTAAAGTACCTTGACGTCAGCCTAGCTCACAGCAACCTCAGACTCCTGGGCTCAAGTGATCCTCCTGCCTCAGCCTCCCGAGTAGCTGGGACTACAGGCATGCACCACCATGCCCGGCTAAGTTTTTCTATATATTTTTAGTTGGCCAATTAATTTCTTTCTATTTTTAGTAGAGATGGGGGTCTCGCTCTTGCTCTGGCTGGTTTTGAACTCCTGACCTTGAGTGATCCTCCCGCCTCTGCCTCCCAGAGTGCTAGGATTACAGGTGTGAGCCATCCTGCCTGGCCAAGAAGGTGTATTTTAACGAGAACCCTAAAGGTGGTCTGCAGAGCACCCGTTGGGAAACACTGCTGTAGAGGAATCACATTAGCACCCCTCCTTCTCCACTATATATCTGTAGTGATAATCTTTTAAGACTGCCAAGATACTATTGGAACAACCATACCACACAGGTAATGCTGCTGACTCACTTCCAGTGGCACAAAAGACATAAGCTATAAGGTATTGTTCCAATAATAGTAATGAATTAGCACAGATATGCATCCTCTATCTCCTGAACAAAGGCATGTAATTGCAAAGTGGCTCTGTGGGGTATAGTTGTATAGCCAATTCACCATATGAGAAAAGAGCCTTTGACAATAGAAATCATACCTTTGACCTTTGTCAATAGCCTGCCAATAGCCATAAAAAAAACTGTAGGAGGAAGGAAGCAGGATTGCTTAGAGTTTCTACTAAACATTCATTATTTGACAGGTACTTAATGAGCCTGGTGGATTTTTTTGTTTTAGTAGCAAAATGTTTTATTTGATTGCTTTGAAATACATTTCCATTCTGTCATACCTGAAAAGAGAAAAATGAGGGCTTTGAGGAATTTTGATTCCTCATTTGTTCTTAGCCCATGCTGCACAACACCTGGCTCTCTACTCATTGTAGAAATGGAATTTTCCATTTATAGTGATTTTCTAGGTCTCTATAGCATTTTGAAAACTCACTAACCACTAAGTTCTACATAGCTTAATGCCTGCCCCCCTATACCTACAGGCACACCCACACATTTAAGTTTCTCATCTTCTTCACTTCTTGAGCCCTGTTCCTTTTCAGGTTGGCAGTACCACCCTTGAACTTTCTGATGGGTATGTAAGAGGCAGGAGTTTGTGGAGTTATTTATATTCTACTTGCACATATCTTATGTTTCAGGCCATTTCTAGGATCAGCCCTTGAGTAGATTGGTGCTAGGAATTGAAAATAGGGGAAGAGCATTCTTGAAAGTCCATCTTTCTGAAACCCAGTAGAAATCTCCAGTCTTAAGCTCACTTCTGGAACTGAGAAACTTAAATTATCTTAGATCCAGATAAATTTTGTTCAGTCTCAGATCTTTTAAGTGTTGCAGAAACATTTGTTCAGAGATTTGTAGAGTTAACTCTTGCTTTTAAAGCATGATCTTTTTTTTTTGAGACAGAGTCTTACTTTGTTGCCCAGGCTAGAGTGAGTGCTGTGGTGTCAGCCTAGCTCACAGCAACCTCAATCTCCTGGGCTCAAGCGATCCTACTGCCTCAGCCTCCTGAGTAGCTGGGACTACAGGCATGGGCCACCATGCCCAGCTAATTTTTTCTGTATATATTTTTAGTTGGTCAATTAATTTCTTTCTATTTTTAGTAGAGATGGGGTCTCGCTCAGGCTGGTTTTGAACTCCTGACCTTGAGTGATCCTGTGGCCTCAGCCTCCCAGAGTGCTAGGATTACAGGTGTGAGCCACCACGCCTGGCGCATGATCTATTTTAAATAGTATACTAGGCAAAGTTTAATAAACTAAATGAGATTAATGATAGGTTCATGAATACAAGCAAGTTATTTATTTGAACAGATCTCTACTTTTCTTAAGTCCAGTGGAGACTTAACTTCTAAATATCCCTCACTGCTGCTTCCAGAGATAGCAGAAAACCTCGCTGTTTCAATGCCTGAATGTTTGCTTTGCTGCAACCATGTTTCTTGAAGTATGCATGCAATTTGAGTTTCAAGAGGGGGAAAATTATGTTCAAGACATGATTTCTATAAATAGAAAAGTAAGGTTATTTAGTTTTTTCATGTTTGTAATGGTGTGAAATATAGCTGTCCACAGCCTGCCTTTTAGAGGTATTGAGAAAATACTTTGAGGTTAGTTTTATATTTTTGTGTCATATAGGCATAACCTCATCTCTTTTTTTTTTTTTTTTTTTGAGACAGAGTCTTGCTCTGTTGCCCAGGCTATAGTGCTGTGGCGTCAGCCTAGCTCACAGCAACGTCAAACTCCTGGGCTTAAGCAATCCTTCTGCCTCAGCCTCTGGAGTAGCTGGGACTACAGGCATGCGCCAACATGCCTGGCTAATTTTTTCTATATATTATTAGTTGAATTTCTTTCTATTTTTTTTTTTTTTTTTTTTTTTAGTAGAGACAGGGTCTCGCTCTTGCTCAGGTTGGTCTTGAACTCCTGACCTCGAGCAATCCTCCTGCCTCAGCCTCCCAGAATGCGAGGATATAACCTCATCTCTTAATATCATTTGATTTTATGAAGTATTTTTTCACTTTGTGACATGGTAGGTTTTTGAGTAATTATTAGTAAATAATGTTTGTTATGTAAGACTCAAAAGGGACTGATATCACTAGTGAAGACAAACTGTTAGCCTTTACATGAACCAGGATCTAGCCTATAGCTTAAAAGATTTAATATTTTTTAAAACTGTACAAAAAAAAGAAAAAGAAAAATAACAACTTGACATACTATGTGTTGAGAAAGCGAACCACCTGTTTGCCTTAATAAGACCCCCTACTTTGAGACCAGTTATCAAGATTTAGCCTTTGTTCTTAGAATGACCTAAAATACTAAGTGAAATTTTAACAAGTGTCATTTGCTCACTGACACTGATGAAGGCAGCAGGTTTTAGTTGAAACAATTTGTTAGCTTTGACAATAGAAAGAAAAACAAACTATTAGCCTAAGTTGGGTCTTTATCCTTGATACACTTACCAGACTAGTTTTGGATATTTTATCACAAGGCTTTTGATAATATTCTTTTGAGAATCACCATTTCTTGAATGAATGATCCTATTGTTTTTATCTAGAATGGAACATTCTCAAAAAGATGACAGTAGCTCTAGATCATATTCCCTCTTCCCCCATCGATATAAGAATCCAAAGTGTGGTAGCCAGCAACACTCAGGAAAGAGACACCAGCATGTAAGCTTCTTGTGTGTGTGTGTGTGTTTTAATGAGAGAGAGTTTTTTCTCTCTCTACCAAGAGAGAGAAACTATATAATCTGCATTTTTACTACAACCAGGAGTATCAAAAGAATGCTGGGCTGTGGGGTCAGGAAATTTGCGTTCTAGGGTGGTCTTTTGCCACATGTGTGTCCCACAGATCCTTTTTGGCCTCAGTTTTCTGACTTTTTCAAAGAGGTAGATTGTTCTAGATGACTACTTAAGTCCCTTATGGTACTAAAAATCCATGATTCTGTGCTATAAATAACAATCTATGAGATAGTTTCATTCCCTCAATTTGTTCATGCTTTCTTCCTCCAATCCCACTAAATATCCTCAACATACAGGTGATGGAACACATTGACCTCTATTCTGGAAAATAGTCTCAGATCAAGAAATTTACCATGAAATGCTAATGATTTCTAGGGGTACAGGACTCTACTGCATGCCTTTACCAGGAACGGTACATATACACAGACAAGGAAAATAAGTATGTTGTACAAACTATGAGGAAAATGTTTTAAATTATTCTGACCTATCTAGAAAGCATCTTTCTTCTTTCCTTCTCTGCTTTATGAGTTGAGTCTGGTTGATCTGCTTTTTTTCTTTTGACTTTGCAATTATTGTTCAGACAAATAAAAATAGTACTAGTATTGAGCTAGCATTAAATAGCCAAGAAAGAGAAGCTTGAACATTTACATCTGCCCACCTCCCCATTCCCTACCACCAACAAAAAGTTATAGAAACACAAAAGGAACGAGCACTACAGTGGATTTCTGTGCTCCCTCAGCATGTATATATAATATACCATAGCCTATCAGATGGTTTCCACATTTGTCCTAGCTGTAAGTCAGAAGTCATTTTGTGATACAAATAATACCTGAGAATAAGCTGTATAAAATACTCACCAAGCTACACTGGATCTGTCCCTCGAAGTGATAACTTGCTGTCACGAATGATGAAATATCCTTTGTGTATAAGGCAATTGTGTTGATTGTAGAAAAAGCAGTGAGACTTCCTAGGTTTCTTCCTTTTGTGGTTTTTTTTTTTTTAAACAGGAAAGCTTCCTATACAATGATATTAGGTCATATATTTCATTTCAACTTTCATTTGCAGTTGTCATTTTGTAAGGGGAAAACATTTTAATCAGTTTCTGCATGAAGGTCAGATAACACCATGAACAAAAGTAATTTCTTTATGATAATATCAAAACAGAAGCATTGCTGCACTTAAATTATGTAGCATGTTTCCCTTATCTGCAATATGATTGTATGACTTAATAGAATCTAGGAATATATCTTATTTATGCTACTGGTAAACTCAAGAAATTCTCTTCAAGGCCTGAACTTCTGATATTGGCTAAGAATGAGACCAAATAATATTATATTATGTCCTGGTGTTTAAATTTCTTTAAAAAAAAGTATGGGAATTATTTTAGGTATTTGGGGTTTTTTTTTTGTTTGTTAAACTGAAGCAGTATTGACATTTTCTACCCTTTCGTGACTTAGAAGATGTCATAAGATTTTTAAAATGCCCGTGTGTGTGTGTGTCTGTGTGTGTGTGTGTGTGTCTGTGTGTGTGTGTGTGTGTCTGTGTGTGTGTGTGTGTGTGTGTGAGAGAGAGAGAGAGAGAGAGAGAGAGAGAGAGAGAGATTTGAGGTAATGCAGTGGGGCAGAAATAATCATAATTAAATGTCATGTTTATCTGAAAAAAAGGCATATATTTAGTAGATACACACAAACACACATGTCCTGAACTGCAGCCTGCATACATCATCTTGTTCCCAACCTTCCCCTACATAGTTCTTATCAGTCGCCTGTAAAGGGAAATTTGAGACTATCTGCTCCCAGATCATGGAGAAATTGATTATAGTTGCAAATGCAGACTATTGTCTGAATACCTTTAGGAATGGGGTGTAGGTCTAGGTGATCTATGGTGATAATTCAACACACACATCCGCCCACCCACATCCACACTTTCACAGTCTCCTATACCTATTGTGGTCCAACATTTTAAGAGGTTCCGCTAATTTAGGCTGCCCTCTAGAGCATAATAAGAATTTTAAAAAAATTGCCCAGGATGTAACAGAAATTATGATATTTCTAAGATTTTAATCCAGGAGAATTTTAATTCCATCCCATTCTTAAACTGTAACCACAAGGCATTTCCCCAGATCCTCAAATTCTTCATGTCTTTATGAAGCTGCATATATATCTAGAAGTAAGAAACATTGTCAGTTCCATTTTGGAAGTCTTCTTGAACATTGTGATTTCACTAGTGGGAATGCTGGGAAAAATAACATTTCATCTTTCATGAACATTTCTAGGTTTATGTAGAGAGGAAAGAATGTTTGAAATGTTCTCTAGGCACTGAAACATACTGTGGCCATTGGGCAAATCCCATTTCCTATGATATCTAAAAGTGATCCAGAGACCTATTATAGTAATTTGAGATGGAATCTGTGAACCATATTGATCAGAAGAAAAAATTATCTAGTAATGTGGGCAAAAACATTAGCTGTCCTTAATATCTAGTTGAAATCCCTAAAAAGCAGAATTACCATCTTTCAACATCTGCAGGGCTGTTGACATTGGGAAACTATAATGGTCACCGTATACATCTTTATAATATTATATCATCAAGCTCCTGGGCTATTCCTTCTCAGAGCTTCTTAATCTCCTTTGACTAAATGACAATTTAAAAGGTCATTGTAGCATTCAGGCATCTGGTATCCTATAGAAACATTTTAAAGCATTTAAAGCATCTTGCCTTTAAGGATCAATTATAATGGTTTAAAAAATATTTTGGGGAGAATCTAGTACTCAAAAGAGCATATAAGTTCTACTCAGAAAGCCTGGATTCCATCAATAAGCAGTTGAGTAACCTTGAGAAAATCACCTAGATATATGAACCTCAATTTTCTTATCTGTAAAATTGAGAAACTAAAACTAGGTGAGCTATTGTGATAACTTCCTAATTGATTTATCTGTCCCTGGGCTCAGCCCCAGCCCCTATGTTGAATCTCTGTTTTCAGAAATAACCTACCAATCTGACCATTTAATCACTTGCAATAGCTGTTAAAAATTCCTCGCTATAGTTCTTTCTCCTCCAGCTTTGCTTCCTACCACACCCCCATTTCCATTTTATGCTCCAGCTATACCAAATGATTTGACATTTTCTGAGTATAGCATGCTGCTTTACCTTTTCATGCATCTGCACCTGTGTGGATCACCCTTCAGCAGAGTCCTCCACCTCAGTATTCCTGATAATTTTCCACTAGTCTTTCAAATCCCAGCTCAGATTAGTGCCCCTAGTGAAGCCTTTTCTATTTAACTCTGACACCACGCCCTCCTCTGGGATACCTCTGTCTGTGATTTGTTCACGTTTCTGTCGTCGTATCTATCCCCAAATTTTGTAACACATCTGTTTCTTATCTGTGTCCTCTTTGATTTTGATATTCTTTATTTTTTTTATTAATATGGGTTGATAATGGTTGTATATCTTTATAGGGTACATGTGATGTTTTCATGCAGGTATACAATGTGAATCAATCACCTCAGGCACTTATTTCTTAGTGTTAGAGATTCCAATTCTACTCTTTTAGTTATTTTAAAGTATACCTTAACTTATTGTTGATTATAGTCACTTTGTTGTGCTGTCAAATGTTGTTTATTCTGTGTAACCATACTTTTGTACCTATCAACCATCCCCACTTTATTCCTCTCCTTCCCTCCCCCACCCCCCCAAACCTTCCCAGCCTCTGGTAACCATCATTCTACTCTTTGTCTCCATGAGATCAGTTGCGTTTAATATTTAGCTCCCACATATAAGTGAGAACATGTGAGATTTGTCTTTCTGTGCTTGGCTTATTTCACTTAACATAATGTTCTCCAGTTCCCTCCATGTTGTTGCAAATGGCAAGATTTCATTCTTTTTACTGCTATATAATATCCTATCGTGTATATGTACTACAATTTCTTTATTCGTTCATCTGTTGATGGACACTTAAGTTGATGCCAAATCTTGGCTATTGTGAATAGTGCTGCAATAAACATGGGAATGCAGATATCTTTTCAATATACTGAATTCCCCTCCTTTGGATATATACCCAGCAGTGGGATTGCTGGGTCATATGGTGGTTCTGTTTTTAGGTATATTTTTGAGAAACCTCCATATTGTTCTCCATAGTTGTTGAACTAATTTACATTCCCATTGACAGTCTACAGGGATTCCCCTTTCTCCACATCCTCACTAGCATTAGTTTATTGAGTGTCTTTTTGATAAAAGCCCTTTTGACTGGGGTGAGATATCTCATTCTAGTTTCAGTTTGCATTTCTCTGATGACTGATGAGAATTTTTTTCATATACCTATTGGCCATTTGTATGTCATCTTTTGAGAAGTGATAATTCCGATCCTTTGCCCATTTTATTTATTTATTTATTTTTTTAAATCACTAAATTTTTATTTAATTAGATGTAATTTTATATCTTAATAGATCAAATTAAGACCTTTCAATTAACCCATAAAAGATTATGTAACTAGCCTTTGAAGATATGCTAACTCTTTCTAGCCTGATCAAATTAAAAAGTTTCTGCACAGCCAAGGAAACTATCATCAGAGCAAATAGACATCCCACAGAGTGGGAGAAAATATTTGCTCTCTTCACCACTGATAACGGCCTAATAACAAGAATCTATCTAGAACTTAAAAGAATTAACAAGAAAAAAATCAAACAATCTCATCAAGAAATGGGCAACAGAAATGAACAG
>CAUYPO010092032.1:0-35358 GCA_963574435.1 Cheirogaleus major
AAATTAAAACTAAGAGATGTCTTCTAATCAGAAGACTAAAAATGACAAGTATTAAATGTTTCTTTTTAAGTTCAAAATTATAGGCAACAAAGAATAAGTTTTTAAAATTTTTGAGCTTTATTTTTTCCATCTGAAATCATGGTAGATTATATTAATACTTTTAAAAGAAATACACAAAACTATATGACATAAAAGAGAAGAAGGGCCCAGTGCGGTAGCTCACGCCTGTAATCCTAGCACTCTGGGAGGCCGAGGCGGGAGGATTGTTTGAGCTCAGGAGTTTAAGACCAGCCTGAGCAAGAGCGAGACCCTGTCTCTACCAAAAATAGAAAAAATTAGCTGTGCATGGTGGCACATGCCTGTAGTCCCAGCTACTCAGGAGGCTGAGGCAGAAGGATCGCTTGAGCCCTGGAGTTTGAGGTTGCTGTGAGCTAGGTTGATGCCATGGCAATCTAGTCCGGGCAACAGAGTGAGACTCTGTCTCAAAAAAAAAAAAAAAAAAAAGAATTGAATGGCGTCAGAAGAGTTAAACAAGAAATTTCTATTCCAGATAGAAGAAAGGGAAATGCCTTGTTGGACAAAATAGTATTAAACAGGCCTTGAAGAATGGCGAGGTTTCCAGGTTGAGCAAACTATATTAGAATCCTTTAAAAAGGTGAGGAAGTCCAGAAATATGATACTTTTAATTAATAAACTGGGAATGAAGACAATGGGACTACTTAACAATAATTTTAAAAGAATTGTCTAAAAAGGCATGAAATCACTATTATTATAAAAAAATAGCTCTTATCAAAAGTATACAGAGGTTGGGCACAGTGGCTCACACCTGTAACTCAAAAAAAAAAGATGTAAATTGAATAACCTAATTTAAAATGAGCAAAGGATCTAAACAGACATTGCTCCAGAAAAGATATACAAATGGCCAATAAGCACATGAAAAGATGTTCAACATCATTTGTCATCAGGGAAATGCAAATCAAAACCACAATGAGATACCACTTCACACCCATTAGAATGGCTATAATCAAAAAGACACGTAAAGGCCAGGCATGGTGGCTCATGCCTATAATTCTAGCACTGGCTATAATCCTAGCACTCCAGGAGGGTGAGGCAGAAGGATCTCTTAAGCTCAGGAGTTTGAGACCAGCGTGGGTAAGAGTGAGATCCCATCTCTACTAATAGAAAACTTAGCTGGGCATGGTGGCCTGCGCCTGCAGTCACAGCTACTTGGGAGGCTGAGGCAGGGGGCCTCAGCCCAGTAGTTTGAGGTTGCAGTGAGCTATGATGATGCCACTGCACTCTAGCCCAGGTAACAGAGCCAGACCCTTTCTCAAAAATAAATAAATAAATAAATAACAAGTGTTGGTGAGAGAATAGGAAAATTGAAACTCTCATACTCTGCTGGTGGGAATATAAAATGGTGTAGCTGGTTTGGAAAGCAGTTCCTCAAAAAGTTAAATATAAAGTTCCATATAACCCAGCAATTACTCCTTAGTATATACCCAAGAGAATTGAAAACACACATTGAAAAAAAAAGGAACATATTCTTTCAATCTGTGCACATAGTATATATTTCCATTTATTTATGCATTCTTTGATTTATTTCATCAGGGTTTTGTAGTTTTCAACATACAGATCTGAAACATATTTTGTTAGATCTATACCTAAGTATTTCACAGTTTTTTTATGGTTCTACTGTAAATGGTACTATTTTAAATCACAATTTCTAACTGTTCATTATCAGTATATACAAATACAATTGATTTTTATAAATTGACCTTATATCCTGAGACCTTGCTATATCATGTGGAATTCTCCTTATCATAGAGTTGCTCCTTTATTTGTGAAGCTAAGAATTATGATATTCACGTTCACAAAGAAACTAAAATAGTAAATCTGTTAAAATGTCAATTCTCACCAAACTGATCTAGAGATTCAATGCAATTCCAATCAAAATCCCAAAAGGATGTTTTAAACAGAAATCAACAAGCTGATTCTAAAATTTATATGGAAAAGCAAATGCACTAAAATAATTATGAAAAAGAACAAAGTTGTAGTTTACAACATACAGATCTGGAGCATGTTTTGCTAGATTTATACCTAAGTATTGTATAAATACCAACGTATTATTTAAATACTTAGGTTTAAAGTTGGAAGAATCACAGTACCTGATTTCCAGTCTTACTTCAAAGCTACAGTAATTAAGACAAGGGTGGGTACTGGTGAAAGCTTACGTATAGATTAATGGAACAGAACAGAGAGTCTAGTAATAGAACTATCCATAGGTGGCCAACTGATTTTCAACAAAGATACAAAGGCAGTTTAATGGAAAAAATACAGTCTTTTCAACGTGGTGCTGGAACAACTGGACATTCACATACAAAAGAAAAAAGTAAACCTTGATCACACCTCATACAATACATACAAATTAACTCAAAATGGGTCAAAAACTAAATGTAAAGCCTAAAACTATAAAATTTCTAGAAGAAAACTTATGAGAAAATTTTTCTGAACTTGGGTTAGACAAAATTTCTTAGACTGGATACCAAAAACTCAATCCATAAAAGAAAAAAATTGATAAACTGTACTTCTTCAAAATTGAGAAGTCCTTGCTCTTTGAAAAACAGTGTTAAGAGAATGAAAAGACAAGCCACAGATTGAGAAAATATTTGCAAATCACATATCTGGTAAAGGATTTGTACCCGGAATATATGAAGACCTCTCAAAACTCTATAATAAAACACAACCCAATTTAAAACATGCAAAAGATTTGGACACTTCACCAAAGAAGATATACAGAAATACTTGGGAAAAAATGCTTAAAAAATGCAAATTAAAACCATGAAATACCAGTACCTATCAGAATGGCTAAAACACCAAGTACTGACAAGGATGAGAATTCTCATGCACTATTAGGAATGCAAAATAATATTGCCACTTTGGAAAACAGTTTGATAATTTCTTATGAAGTTAAATATACACTTATCACATAACCCATTAATCCTACTCCTAGGTATTTATATAGTCAAATGGTATGTTCGCACAAAAACCTGTGTTTAAATGTTTATAGAAGCTTCATTTATAATTGCCCTAAACTGAAAACAACTCAAAAGTCCTTCAGTTGGCGGACAGGGTAAACAAACTGTAGTATATCCATACAACACAATAGTAGTCAGTAACATAAGGGAATAAACTGCAGATATACACACCATGAATAAATCCCACATGCATTTTGCTAAGTGAAAGAAGTAATTTAAAAAGCTACATACTGTATGATTCCATTGATAAAACATTCTGGAAAAGGCAAAACCATAGGGAGAAAAAATAGTTCAGTGGTTGCCAGGGGCTGGGGATAGGAGGAGAGACTGACTACAAAGGGGCAACACAAGGATATCTGCGGGAGTAGCGGCACTGTTCTGTATTTTGATTATGGTGGTAGTTACATGACTGCATGTAATGGCTGCATTTGGTAAACTGTTCACTAAAAAGGGTGAATTTTACTGTATGTAAATCTTACTTTAATTTAAAAAATGGAAAAAATACAACATATATTTAATATAGTTCAAAACCATACCTGTTATCTGCATCCTAACCAAAGGTCTCTAACGTTTTAAAAAGTATAAGAATGAATGGGGAGGCCCAGGCAGGAGGATTGCTTGAGGCCAGGAACTCAAGACCAGCTTCAGCAAGAGTGAGACCCCTGTCTCTACAAAAAAATAGAAAAATTAGCTGGGGCGGGGGCGGTGGTAATGCATGCCTATATAGTCCCAGCTACTTGGGAGGCTAAGGCAGGAAGATCCCTGGAGCCCAGGAGTTTGAGGTTGTAGTGAGCTATGATGATGATGCCGCCACTATACTCTAGCTAGCCTGAGCAACAGAATAAGACTCTGTCTCAAAAAAAAAGTGAAGAATGAAGATTGCTTCAATCTAGGTGACCTCTCAACTTCTGACACATCCTATGAATCATGGCCCCATCTGACAAAGGTATGTATTTAACCCACAAATTAAAACTACATTCTTTTCTAAAAGAATGTGATTCTTATAAAAGAACATGAAGAGAAATTGGTAATGTCTAGGAAATAAGAAAAACATAGTACATCTTGGAATTCTGACATCTTTGTAACACACTGACAAAACTTCAGTGAACAGGGTAAACTCTGGACTACAATATGGATTTACATGATAGAAATATCAGATATTAGCATATATAGTTGCCAGGAAAAAAATGCAATTCTCCTTTCTCTTACAACCTCCTGGCAAAGCAGAGAGCAGAAAACTACATTTTATAAAGGAAAAAAATACCAGAGTCAAAAGTAAAGAAATAAGTAGAACTGGAAACAAGTTGAGGTCTGGTTACAAATTTGTCCATATATTCTTCAATTTGATTCTTCCATTTTCCAATTCATCTGTACCTTCTTCAAGAACTTTATCCAAGACTCCACTTTCTCCCCCAAAACCAGGCTTCAAGGGACAGAGGAAGTCTATTTCTTTGCCAAATCCCCTAATACTTTTACTGACCTCTATGGATCTTTTCATAATGATAATATTTACCTACTTTATTATGTGCCAAGAACAGAGCTAAATGCTATATCTGCATCACCTCATTTAATACTCATAAAACTCCACAAGATAGGTGCTATTATTACCCATTTTGCAAATTAAAGACATTGAGGCACAAAAAGATACAATTAACTGCCAAAGTCACACAGCTAGTAATGAGTCAGATTTTTATCCCAGGTAGTCTAATTCCAGAGCCCTTCCTCTTAATTTTTATACTTTATACTTTTCATTTGTTTAACATTAATGTAGTTCTGGGCACTAATTCATGCACTGAATATAGACATGTGAATATAACAAGGTCCTACTCTCCCTTGAAGAAACTTATAATCTAGATGGGCAAGACCAACACAAATAAGTGCAATACACTGAGTACACCCTAAGTGTGTTGGAGAAGTGACAGGGAAAAACTTCCTCTAATTGTCTATGTTTGTCACAACAGCATGAAAGTGGCCCCATGTTTTACTTATCTCTGTATCCTTATAGTTCCTAGCAGGCTCTGAACAAATGTTTGTTGAATGAACAGCTAAAGTTAACCCACTTCCTCTTATTTTGTTGTACCTGTAGCTACTCACCACTTAATAAACTCAACACAGAAAGGATAAGGAGCACAAAACTACATTTATCTTGTTCTTCTTCATATCCTTAGTAATATTCATTCACTCAACAAATATTTGTCATGTGGACTATGAGCCAGCCACTGTTCTTAGTACCAGACGATGTCAGATAAATACCCTGCTCTCATGGAAGTAACATTCAAGTGGGTGAAACAATCAACTACCAAAAAGAGAAAAAGAAACTAAACAAGATCATTTCAGATAATTTTAATTGCTAAGAAGAAAATAAACATTTTCATTTATCATGAAAAAATATGATAAACAGTGACTATGGGTTGTTAATTCAGATTGGGAAGACCAGTTGTGAAGGTGACATTTAAACTGGTGCAGAGAGGTTAAAAAACATCTTTACTTTTATTTTGTAAAGAAAAAAGCAAAGCTAGAAACTTCATCCAAAATTAGGAGCCAGAATTGATCTGGCTCTGACAAGGACTGCAATGATATTTTCTCCCAAACTTTATACCCAACTCAATGTTATAGGAATAGAAAATTGCTCACATATTCACCAATTTTATGTAAAATTAGTTTGGTTTTATTTTTGTATACAGTGACTTTGCTTTATTTCAGAAAATAAATTTTGGCCATATTGCATATTAATTTTTTTAAACCTTTATGAACAGGTAGGAGAGAGGGATTAAGAAGTCACCTAATATGAATAAGGGTCCTGACAAAAGGATGCAAAAACTTGATTTCTTTAACACTTGAGGGTTTGATCTTCAATGTGTAGTATTTAAATATAACATTTTAAAGAATGTAACATGTAACATGCCATTTCATATTTCAAAACCCTTTAAAAGGGTATTATAAAGAAACGGTATATATAGAACAATGAAGAAAGTTGTTTTTTTTTCTAGTCTTGCAAAGAAATGGACACCAGGTTTTAAAATATTAATTAACACTGACTTTGGCAAGTCATTTAACTGCTCCAAGTCTCCACTTCTTTCCTAGGGGTAAAATGAGGGTACTGACATTAGAGGATCCCTGTGGGTCCTCCCAGCTCTATCTAAACACTTCAATTCTCCATAGAAAACAGAGGGTATAAGTATCCCAACCTTTACTGCAGGGAGGAAATGGTTGTCTATGGGTTTGGATGAAAGGCAAAACATGAATGGATTTTTAAAAATGGGTGATGGTGGGTGCCCAGTGCAGCAGAGTGAGGGATGATGTTGGGTAATATTTGGAAAACAGCTTCTTCAAGTTCTAAAAAAAAAATTGATGATATGAAGAAAAATAGTGCCTCTTCAATATTTTGGCTATTTCTTTATAACAAAAAATGTGTAAGGACTGTTGTCTGTGGCTTTTCCAGCAATGGGTAAGGCAGGTGAGTACTTTTTAAAAATTATTTATTTGGGGAGAAGGGTGTAAAAAATTATTTATTTGGAGTTCAGTTTTTACAATAATTTTTCTTCTGATGCAATAGGTCAGGTAAAGTTGTACAAAAAGATTCCTCAGTAGGAATATTTCCTATATATCAATGAAAAGAATGGGAAGGAGAAACAAAACAATTCTGATGCTCAAAATAATGACTCTACACAGCCAAAAGCATTGACAGCAAACAGAGAGTGAGAGAGCATGAGCTATAATCGGAAAGAATCATTGGAAAAGAAACTGTAAATTTCCACCATTTTTATTCTTTTTCCTTTCTTATCCTCTCCTACAGAGATGAGCCCAGTTTTAATTTTCTCTTAATCCAAAAAGAGGTAACAAAAGCCACAGCAATCTTTACACATCTTTTGTTATGAAGAAACAGCCAAAATATTAAAGAGGCACTATTTTTCTTCACATGTCACCAATCTGCTTTAGAACTGAGGAAGCCGTTTTCCAAATATTACCCCAACATCAGCCACCACTTGGCCCCCGACACCCACCATCACCCATTTTTTAAAATCCGTTCATGTTATGCCTTTCATCCAAACCCATAAACAACCGTTTCCTCCCTGCAGCATCGGTCTGAGCCGCCCGAAACGGCGCTCCAGGCGGGCTGAGTCCTGCAAACAGCGAGACTGCAGACTGCGGTGCTGGGCAGGGCCGCCCCGCCAGCTGACACCCAGGCTTCGCTCATCCCCCGAGCGATCTAAGAGGGCTCAGGACCCTGATGAGACCCCGCCCTTGAGGCAGGCCCGGGAAGGGGAGGGGTGCGAGGCGGCCTGAGCCGCGCAGAGCTAAGCCTCAGGAAAACAGGCGTCCCCGCCCCGGCCGAGCGCGCCCGGCCGCTCCCAGGTAGGTCTCCGCAGCCGGGACCGCGGCTCGGCGCCCCGCGCGGGGAGGGCAGGGGAGGAGGACGCGGCCGGGATTTCGCTCGTCACGACTCACGAAGGAGGGTGGGAAGGAAGGAGGGGCTGGAGACGGAACAAGGAGCGGAATGAGGGAGCTCAGGGAATAAAGACGGCACGGGAGGGGAGAGGGGAAATGGGGGCGAAGGCTACGAGGGTGCAGGGAAGAGGATGGCTGCAGGGGGTAAAGGCGGGGGGGTGGGGACGGGGTGCCGGAGGTAGGGGGTGGAAGAGGGGTTGGGGGAGGGGGTGAAGCGGGAGGGATGGGGAGCAGGGGAGAGAAACGGGGGAGAAGAGGAGGGAGGGAAGGAGTGATGGACGTGAACGGGGATGGAGGTAAAAAGGGAATGGAGGGATGGCGATGGAGGAAGACTGGGTGAAGGAAGAGGGCGGGATGAGGGGAAAGGTGAAAGGTGAGGGGTGGGGGAAAGGGGCACGCGGAAAGCGGACAGAGGAGGGGAGCGGGCCGGGCCGCCGGGAGGGACTTCCCTCCAGGGAGGGCGGCGCCTGAATAACGGGACCCTGCAGGCCAGGGGCCTCCGGCCGAGGGAAGGGGGCGAACAGCCGGCCGCGGAGGCCGGGGCGCTGCGGGCAGGTACCGCGCCGGGCTCCCCTGGACAGCCGCAGCCCCCACCTGAGAGAGGGACCCCCCACCGCACTTACTCTCCCCGACCACGGCTTTGAGGCCAATGGGGGCCATGGCGCTGCGCGAGTCTCCGGGCTCCGACCCTCCTCACGCGACACCCGCGGACACCGCCGCCTCCTCAGGTCGGCGCGCTCGGCTGGCTGCAGCTCACCGCCCCGCAGCCGCGCTCGGGACCGACTGACGCGCGGACTCGGCGCGGGGGCGCGGCGCGAGCCAGAGCGAGGCTGCCAGCCGCCGGAGCGCGCGGGGGCGGGGCCGGGCAGGGGCGGGGCCTCGCACCGGTCGTTAGCGTCACCCGCGCGCCTGCGCCAATCGCACTGTGGCTCGGGGGCTCGGCCCCGCCCTCTGGGATGCGGCCGGGCGGGAGGCGGCCCCTGGCTGGTGCGGGAGCCTCTCCGTCCCCCTCACCTCAGGCGCCGCGCGCGTCCGGGGCTCAGGGTCCTAAAGTCCCCTCAGTTGCCGGCTCAGCACCCGAGTCCCTGGCCACAGGCTGCTGACAAGCTCCGTCTTCCTGAAACCCGGCTCTGGTCCCGTCTTTCCTCTTCTTGGGGGCCTTCCATTTTTCCCTGCCCACAGAAGGAGCTCGCAAGCTAGATCTCTCACTAGTAGTACCCACCCCAGCCACTACGTAACCTGGGGTAGGTACATCGACACCATCTCTTATCCCTCCAGGTACCTGGATCCATAGATCTACCATTCACTGAGCTCTCATTGTGCCTCTAACTCCGTGCCTTACAGGCATCATCTTATTAAACTCTCACAACAACTGGGTATTGGCTTCAACCTTCATTTTCAGATGAAAAAACTGAGGCTCAGAGATACTGGAAAAAGCACTAGACTTGTGGCAGGCCCTGTGTCATTCATTAGCTAATATTTATTATTCTCCCACTACTACAGGTAAGCCACTATTCTGGGCACTGGAGATATAACTGTGTACAAGACAGATTCTGATCCCAATCTTGGGGTGCTCAAGTCTAGAAGTTTCTACTCACAAATCTGATAGGAATATACTGTGGAACAGACTCTGATCTCAGTATCTCCTTCCTGGAGTTCACATTTACCAAAGTGGTCCCAGGTCAGTTTTCACCAGACTGTTGATGGGAGATGTTGCTTTTGAAATAGGGGGTAGGGCTTGCTTCTGGTGTCAGAGAAAAACAAACAAGTTAATCAAATTAAAAATCACGAAGTACAGGAGAGCTAGTAGTAATAAAACCAATGAATACTCATTGAATGACTGGAACAGCTCTGTGAGCTCGGTTCTTTTCTTCGTATTAAGAAATGTAATAATGTACAGATGAGGAAATTGAGATTCAGAGACAATGAGTGCTTTGTTAGTGACAAAGGAAAGATCCAATTCTAGAATCTGAATTCTGAATCATTAGTTTATACTGAGCAACAAGAAAAGAAGCTGAGGACTAAGGAGGAATTTTCCAAAGTCACAGTGTCGAATGGCAGCTGACCCAGGACAAGAGGCCACATGATTTGACCATCTTCTGACCCCTACCCTGATCTACCCCAATAGAATCTTCATATGTCTTCACAGACAGAAAAAGAGTTAATGTGTCATCTCTTCGTGTCTCAGCCCTGCCTTTTGCCTGGGAAACATACTGATAGGGTCTGGGTGCACTTGGAGCAGGAGGAGATAATGTGTCAATGGGGGGAGGGTATCTAGGATGCACTGGTGATGCCACATGCTCCCTCCTTCGCCAGCTGGCACATGTCAGCAGAGTCCATGGCTTCTGCATCTGCCATGAAAATATAAATCAGAAGCTGGAAAATTCCTTAGTGGCTAAGGGGTAGGGATGGCCAAGGGCTCCTTTTATCATTCATACAGCCAGTGCCTCCTCGTCGTTGACAAGGGTTCAAGAGTGCTGTAAAACAGAGATAACTGCCTTCAAGAAGCTGGTATCTAGCTGAGGAGACAGAGAAGACTCAAGGAGTCACACACACATCGAGTTACTAATCTGACAAGTGCTGAAGCAGACACAGAGGTGGTTGTGAGAGTGGATAACAGAGCACCTGGCCCAGGGGTCCAGCTGGGATGCAGTCAGAGCAGGCCTCCCGAGATGAGTAAAAAGCTGGCAAGAGGGGACTGGGAGAGTGTCTAGGCAGATATTCAGTAAGTGCAAAAACTCAGCGGCAGAAAGAAGTTTGACTCTTCCAGGAACAGAGACCAGCCATTGTGATAGGGAGGAGGAAGCATGCTGGGTAGGGTAGGAGGGAGGACCCCTCAGAGGTAGGCCTTGCTGCAGGGCTCCAGGACTTCTGAGGGGCCTGGGATCTAAGTGCAGGGACCACCTCAAAGGTCACAGCAAATAAAATATAGCAGCTTCTTATTTTCTGCAGAAGGAAGGCCCAAAAAAGAAATCCTTTCCTGCAGATGTGTACCTGAGATGTTCACTGGGGATGGCAAAAATCAGAAGGGATGTTAAATGGGATGGTTGAAAGAGCAAGTGGGAGACAGACTGTGAAACTCACCTAGGAACCCCTGACTCTGGAGTGTTGGGTTGGAATCACCCTGATATAGATCCAAGACTTGGTTGGAGATCTCTTGACATCTCTGAGCCTTGGTTTCCCCATTTGTGAAACAGGGACAAATAAAACCTCCAGGCCTCTCCAGTAGCCTGACTCTGAGGAGCCAGTGAGATGACCTACACAAAAGGGTGAAATCCTTCCTCAGCCATCACATGGTACCCTTTGCTCTGTGTTCCTTATTTGCATTTACTGAGAGTTTGTTACATGCCAGGCACAAGGCAAAGAGCTCTCATGAATTTTCACTGGATTCTCACTACAGCCCTATGAGGTGGATGCTGTTATTATCCCCATTTTCCTGGGGCACAGGGAGGTCAAGTCACTTGTCCAAGATCACATGGCTCTAAGCGCTGACCTGACACTCACGCTCTGACTTCTTGATGCCCAGGGGAGAACATCCTGAGCCCAGGACACAGCCCCAGTACCTTGACCTAAGGAAAGGCTTTGGCTGTGCGGCAGGCTCATTGGGAGCGTATCAGCAATGAGAACCCGAACCCCGTGGGACTTCAGGCCCAGACAGGTCCAAGGCCCGCCGCCGGGGCCCAGCGCCAGGATGCGCCGGGCTGGCCTACAGCCAGAGCCGGCCGGCGCGCAGGTGCGCTCAGAGCTGCGCATGCGCGGCCTGCAGCCTCTGCAGAGCCGGGTGCGGGCTGCCAGGCGGGGGGCGTGGGTGGGAAGAGTCTTGCGGTTTACGCGCGTGTCACGTGGCTGCGGGGACCTCACCAGGTGGGGGAAATCGCTGCAGATGCGAGCGGGGAGAGGCTAGGGATGAGTGCAGATTGAGAGGCAGCGGCCTGGAGGAACCGAGATCGAGGAGATACACGAGCCAGAAATAGCGGTGGAGCGAAACAGCCAGGTGCGGTGGCCCCCACAGAACCGACTGAGTCCTCCACATACCTGGGGCCAGAGTCTGGGCCGCTTCTGCGACCCTCGGGCTTGCACCTACCGGTACCTCCCTTCTGCCTTTGAGCTGCATCATCAGCTACTGTTTCCGGTGTTCATCCCCACCCCCTCCTCCTGGCCGCTGAGCCATTTGATTCGGAGCAATTTCTAAAGAATTCAACAAGATAGTATTTATAAGGTAGTTTACCCGGGACTGGGAACCTGGTAAGGATCCAGTGAATGTTAGCTATTAATATCATTGTTAAAAATGACACACCATGAGGCTGAATTAAATCAGTGCTAAATAAATATGTATAAGTTATGGAGAGTTCAGTCCATGCCTTGCTTATTTGCTGCTAGATTCACTGGCAGAGAATGAATAAGTAATTTTCTCTACTGTCGTCATCCCGTACCCATACTCACCCCCCCACACCCCACGCCACACCCCACCCCCACCACCTCAGGCACAGAAGAGCAGCTGGGCTTGGCATGCTTGAGTTTGGGACATCCTTGCCCTCAAGAGAGAGTTAACAGGTTTTTTTTGTTTGAGGTCAGGATACAATATCAAAAAGGCTTTGTAAAAAGCCCAGGCCAGAGTCTCAAGCTCAAAGGACTTAAGGGTCCAGACAGAGGTAATGCTACAGATGTGGCCAACCGAAGAGTGCATGACTTGCCCAGAGGGGCAGTCCTTGCTCAGCTCCAGCCAGTGGTTTACATGCAGCAACTTGGGTCTAGATTGCAGAAATTATGTGACATCTCCCAATGTTTGAATGTTGCTATGGGTTTTTTTTAAATGTTAATAACATCACATTGGCCACACAAAACATGTCTGAGGGCCACATTTGTCCTTCAGACTCCCTGCATTCAAACTCTGGGGAACTGGAATACTTCCTCCCAAAGGGAAAGGTTGGAGTCCCCTAAGGGTGAGAAGGAGAAGCAGTCCCAGAAAAGCATTGGTGTCCCCACTCACACAGAGCCCCGGTGGGCAGGCCTTGGGACTGTGGTGTGGTGATGGGCATGCCGGGGCATCAAACACCAGAACCTTTCCCTTCAACCTCTAGAGCCACGAGAGAGATCCTGCTGCTCAGCCTGGCTCTGGGGCAGCAGATACAGCCAGTAAGGCCAGCTGCTTTTGCATGGACCGCTGAGCACTATAGTGGAAGCCTCTGAGAGCAGCTGATGTGGGCAGTTTCATTTGGCCCGGACTGTATAAGCCCCACAGTCCTGGTACAAATCCAGGGACAAGGAGGAGCCACCAAAAAATGCCAGATATTAGAAGTCTCAGTGACCCTCAGCCAATGGGGGCTTAAAGCTGGTGTCACCTGATTTTAAAAAATAATGAAATATCCTAGCATTCTGGGAGGCCAAGTTAGGAGGATCGCTTGAGGTCAGGAGTTCGAGACAAGCCTGAGCAAGAGCGAGACCCCAACTCCACTAAAAATACTAAAAACAGAAAAAATTAGCCAGGCATGGTGGCACATGCCTGTAGTCCCAGCTACTCAGGAGGCTGAGGCAGGAGGATCAATTGAGCCCAGGAGTTGGGGTTTGCTGTGAGGTAGGCTGACACCACGGCACTCTAGCCCAGGCGATACAGTGCGACTCTGTCTCAAAAAGCAAACAAACAAAAAACTACTAGCTAGAAGCAGTTCACAATTTCACCATTAGTCTATACTACATTCCTTTCTATGACATGATATCTATAAAACTGAGTTTTCAGGCATTAATGTGATAAAAGCTAATAACTCATGAAAATCAATGTGGAACAGCAAATGAGAGTATTAGTATCTGATGTGATTCCAAGGTTTAAGAAGGTGCACATGTCCTATTACGTAATTGTGGTGTCTTAGTCCATTTTGGGCTGCTATAACAGAATACCCAAGACTGGGTAATTTATAAAGAACAGAAATTTCTCACAGTTCTGGAGACTGGGAAGTCCACAATCAAGGTGCCGGCATCTGATAAGAGCCTTCTTGCTGTGTCATCCCATGCAGAAGGGCAAAGAGAGGGGAAGAGAGAGGGGGAAGGAGGGGGAGAAAACAGAACAGTTAAGTTTTGGCTGAGGAGTGCTATGAAAAAGTTACAGAGACACAAAGGCTGCCATGTTTGGGTACCTCTCACATAGGCAAAGTGTGGTGTGGTGGCATTTAGCAATATTTATTGAGCACCTACTATGTGCTGGGCACTATCCTGGGCACTGGGTCTGGTGATCAGGAGCACAGGGGTGGAGGGGGAGTCTGCATTATAAGGAGAGGAACAGGCAAGGCTTCGTTGAGAAACTGTTGGATATGAATTCAATGTCAGGAGCAAAGTCAGGAGGATCCAGGCATCCTTTCAGTACATAGGATGTGGATGGTGCCAGGAAGAGTGGCTGAGATGACCTGAGGGCTGGGGAATGGGGAGAGCAGTGGTCATATGAAGGACCCCAGGAAACACTCCAGAGTAAGGCTGAGCAGAGGGAGTGGACGCAGAAGGAAAATGGCCACAGAGGTATGGGGTGGGTCATGAGTGCAGGAAGATGCGATTGCTGACTGCACCTCGTACCCCAGACCTCTGATAAATAAATGGAAAACGCCAGTGCATGTGGCAGTGGAAAGGTCACTGGTGACATGGACAAAAGTCAGGGTGCAGACAGGTGACGATTGGCTGAGAGGTGAGGGAGCCCATGCTGCAAACTTCCCAAAGTACAGGCTGCTCCTACTGCAGGAAAGACCACAGAGAGGAAAAGGAAGGCTAGAGGAACTGCAGGGGATTGGTGCCAAAGAAGCTTAAAGAAAAAATAGGGGGAAATCTCTCCTCTTTTTTAAAAAAGAAACATTTAGAAAACACAGAAAAGTAATAAAGCGAATGTACTCCTCCCCAGGAATAAGAACAGTTAATGTTTTGCTATTTTTTGCTTCAAAATTTTTTTAGAAAATAGATCTGACCAGGCATGGTGGCTCATGCACGTCATCCCAGAACTTTGGGAGGCCAAGGTGGGAGGATGTCCGGAGCCCAGCAGTGTGAGGCTGCAGTGAACTATGATTGCACCACTGCACTTCTGGTGACAGGGTGAGACCCTGTCTCTGAAAAAACAAAAGAAAAAAAAGAGAGAGAGAGTAAAATAGGTCTGATTATGTAAGGCGGATTCTTCTTCCTCCTGAAACCCCACTAAAACAATAGTGAGGTAATTAGAAAATGTTTAAGTCCACCAGGACACAAAGGACAAAAAAGGGGCACTGGGAGATCAGAGATAGTAACAAAACTGTACTAAAGCGGGGAATGAAGGGTAGAGCCAGACACCAAGGACTGGCAAAGAAAAGAGGCAGTCAGACCACCAGACCCCTCCCCCACTGCGCACAGCCAGGTGACTCCCCATCCCCAGTGGAATGCAAATAAGGATGATGATGGCGGTGATAACATCAGCGAGCACGTATGGGGCACTCTGTGTGCCAAGCGCCATCCCAAGCTCTTTATACATATCGACTCATTTCCACCTCATACTCACCCTGTGAGGGAGTTGCTATTATAATATTATTCCCATTTTACAGATGAGGAAACCAAGCCATTTGTCCAGGATCACATAGCCAACAAGTGACAGGACCAGGATTTAGACCTTGGCATGTGGGAGGAGAGGATGGAAGTAGAAAGCAGTGCCCTGTGGTTGAGACTTTGTTCATCTCTCCATGAGCAACCATGGAAGGTTTTCACATATAGAAGTGATATTTATTTATTTATCTGTTTAAGATTCAGTAAATCTTCCACACATGCCTGCCGTGAGCACTCTGCCCGCACTGAGCACTCCAGGCTGAACACACAGATATAATCGCTGTCCTATGGGACTCCGGTGCGGCAGGCCAGAGCACGCTGCCAGGGCAGCGGCAGCGGATCAGGGAGGCCCTAAGAGGAGCATCAGCCCTCGGGATCTGGAAAGCACTCCTGGGGAGAGGCAAAGCAGAAACCTAAAGGCTGAGCTAGAATTCACTGGTCCAAGGAGTGAAAAGGGAGGCAGATTATATTCTGAACAGAGGCAACAGCATGGGAGAAGGCAGCCTGGTGACCCATCTGACATGCTCACGTTGACACAGCCCACCTGGCAGCTGAGAGCAGACCCTCCCTTGAGTCAGAGCTGAAGGGGCCAGGGTCGGGAGGCCCCAGGAAGGCTGGTGCCACAGTTCAGGCTGGAGACTGCGGGGTCTTAGCCAGGGGGCAAGGAGGGGAGGCACTGAACATAAGCCAGAAAAATAAAAGTAACACCTGCCGCACTTCCTGTGTGCTCTTCCCTGCCAAGTGCTTCATGCAAAATCTCTCTCTCTCTCTCCCATTTTTTTAAAAAGATGTCTCACTATGTTGCCCAGGCTGGTCTCAAACTCCTGGCCTCAAATGGTGCTCCCACCTCAGCCTCCCGAATAACTGAAACTGCATCCAGCAGCACAATTTCTCATGATTTCTGTCCATTTTACAGATGAGGAAACTGAGCCATAACACACCCTGGGGCATATAGTGAATTCCCAGTCAAACCAGAGGTTGAACTGGGTATGTCTGAGCCCAAAGCTTGGACTCCTTACCACACGGGTCTGTTGCCTATCCAGATTTCAGAGCCACTGGGAGCCAGGCACAAAAGTGTACACTCTGAGTCCATGCATATAAAGTTTCAAAACAGTCTAAACTAATCTATCATGAAAGAAATCAGAATAATGATCGTCTCATGAAGGTGGAGAGTGAGAAGTATTGACTGGGAAGAGAGACCAGGGGCTCTGGGAATGTTCTCCATCTTGATCTGGGTGGCGATAACATGGCGCATGTTTATGCAAAAATTCATGGAGCTGCTGACTTAAGAATTATGTATTTTATTGAACTAGTAAAGGTACCATTGTAAAACAAAAAGAATTATGTATTTTATTGGATGTATATTGTACTTCAATTTTTTTAAAGGGCTTCCTGGAAGAATTGCCATTTATTTTTATTTATCTTTTTTGAGATAGAGTCTCACTCTGTCTCCCTGGGTAGAGTGCAGTGGCGTCATTATAGCTCACTGCAGCCTCAAACTCCTGGGCTCAAGCGATCCTCCTGCCTTGGCCTCCCAGAGTGCTAGGATTACAGGCGTGAGCCACCACGCCCAGCCAAAAATGCCATTTAAAGTGAAACTGGAAGCCATTTTGGATGATGATTATAATTATATGAGGAAGTATATGATATGTCAGGCACTGTCATAAGTTCTATACATGTCATCATTTTATTTAACCTTTACAGTGGCCTTCAGGAGGTAAATGTTATCATGTCCATTTTACAGATGAGAAAACTGAGGTTTTAGAATTCAGGGACTTGCCTGGGTCACACAGAAAGTGGCTTGACCAGAATTCTAACCCAGATTTGTCTGAGCCCAAGAGTCCACACTCTTGCCACCACCTGCTCCCACCTTGCCCAGGGAGTGGCAAACCTGGATTACAGAGGATGAGGGAGCAGAAACCAGAGGTCCCTTCCAAGGCCATTTGACTAATTTTGTATTTGTAGTTTTGTTTCATTTTTCTTAAAGAGAGCCTCCCAAATTGTTGAAGCTTCAGGCCTCACAAAACCTGGATCTCCCCTGGCTTCGTGGGTGGCTGGGAAGATGGGTGGCCCATGTTTAGATGCAAGAAGCATCATGTTGGAGTAAGATAATGACTTAGCAATAGCCTCTCTCCAGCACATGACAGAGAGTCCTGGGCATCCTCATCACACATCCCCCCACCACCCTGCCCCAGCAGCAGTGTCCTGTAAAGAAGACCCCAAAAAGCTCTCAGTAGGCTGAGAAAAGCAGGGGCACCACCCCAACTCAACACTAAACACAGTCGATCTTTCTGCCACACACACACACACACACACACACACACACACACACACACACACACAGCTTCCTGCCTCCTCTCCTCTCCTTGCCCTTCCTCCTCCCTCTGCTTTTGTCTACTGTCTTCCCACCACGCTCTTCCCCACTCACCCCACAGAGTCAGGCCCTGACCCTTCCCCACCCCTGTGCAGACCGGGCAGGACCCTTAGCTCTGGGGGAGCCAGCAGTCCAGTGCTCTGATTCTGGCCCTGCCCCGTGTGTGACCCTGGAGAGTTGCTTCTTCCCTATGGGCATCAACTTTACCATTTCTTACAAATGACCTGGGCCCGGGACTCCTTGTCCTGAATCACACTGGGTGTCTCTAGCTCTCCCCTCCTCACCATCCTGGGCCACCCCCAGAGGTATCTCAGGTGCCTGTCATTGAGTGAGTAGGGGATTCAGGCTTTGGGTCCCTGGTCTGGTTGTCCATAAGCTCAGGGCTCACAGCCTAGACCTTTAGGGTCCCCATGTGGGGTCCTGTGTGGGGCTCCCGCCCCCGTTCAAGGGGACTCCCCTCTTCTGATACTGTCTGAACCCCCGAGTCCCCTCCCTTCCTTCCAGGCTGCGAACCTTCCCCCATCTGTCCATATGTCCTCTTTGAACATATCATAGCCACAGCCTGGGTACATAGAGGAGCTGTTTGGGCAGATATTTAACATACAAAACAAAAATAGCAGTTATTTTGTTGAATGACCCCCACCGATCTGAAGACATCTGTTTGCGACATCCCACTCTGGAGTCTAAAAATGCCTGCCGCCTTCCCAGGCAACAGCACAGCCACCCAAGAGCTATTTTGGCGCGTTTATGAGTTCTCTGCCCTGTTTCACAGGAAAGGCTACAAACATACCCCCACGCTCCATCTTCCTGCTGCCGCCCATGGAGGAGAAGGAAGCAGGGCATTGCATTCTGCATTCCAGGCTACAGCTTGCCCTTTTCCCCTTGGTGTGTTCTCCAGTTGCATTTTTTTAAACCAGATCTCATGCTAAAAGAGTGTGTGTCTCCTTCCTTGAGAGGCAGGGTCAAGTCTTCTGGTCTTCTGACATTGCTATTGCTACGCTCTTGTCATTCCTTTTTTTTTTTTTTTTGAGACAGAGTTTCATTCTGTTGTCCTGGGTAGAGCGCAGTGGCATCATCATAGCTCGCTGAAACCTCAAACTCCTGGGCTCAAACAATTCTCCTGCCTCAACCTTCCCAGTAGCTAGGACTACAGATACACACTATGCCTCCCGGCTAAATTTTTTTCTATTTTTAGTAGAGACAGAAGGGGGGGAGTGGGGGAGTCTCGCTTTTGCTCAGGCGCTGGTCTCAAACTCCAGAGCTCAAGCAATCCTCCCACCTCGGCCTCCCAGAGTGCTAGGATTACAGGCGTGAGCCACCAGCCCAGCCTCTTCCTCATTCCGAGTTCCTAGGTTTTCCACTCTGACTGCAGCAGAGAAATCCTAGAATGATGTAACTGGACCACAATGGGGTTGGGTTCTATGTACTTTTTTCCTCACTTTTTATTACACAATATCTTTGTTGTTAAAAATATCCCAAAAAGGAAATGAAAAGAATTCTTCATACTAAACCCATGGGACACAGTTAAAGCTGTACTCAGATGAAAACTGATAGTCTTAAATACTTTTTAAAATTTATTTTTTGAGACAGGGTCTTGCTCTGTTGCCCAGCTAGAGTGCAGTGGTGTCATCATAGCTTACTGCAACCTCAAACTCCTGGGCTCCAATAATCCTCCTGTCTCAGCCTCCCAAAGTGCTGGGATTATGGGCTTGAGCCACTGTGCCCAGCCTTAAATACTTTTATTATTAATAAAAGATCAAAAATACATGAACCAAATATTCAACCAAGAAATGAGAAAAACAGCAATAAGGCTGGTCGAGGTGGCTCACACCTGTAATCCTAGCACTCTGGGAGGGGGAGGCAGGAGGATCACTTGAGCTTAGGAGTTTGAGACCAGCCTGAGCAAGAGCGAGACCTCGTGTCTACTAAAAACAGAAAAAAAATTTAGCTGGGCAGCATAATGTGCACCTATAGTCCCAGCTACTCAGGAGGCTGAGGCAGGAGGATCGTTTGAAGTTACTGTGAGCTGTGATGACACCATGGCACTCTATCCAGAGTGACAGAATGAGACTGTGTCTCAAAAAAAAAGAAGAAAAGAAAAACAGCAATAAAATAAAAAAAAGAAGAGGAAAGAAATAAAATGAAGTTTGACATTAATGAAATACTGAAAGAATAAGTAAAACATATTTGAAAAGGCAAATAAAATAGTAAATTTTAACTAAAGGCAATCTGAGGAAAGAAAGCAAAGAGAGACAGCAAAAATAGGCAGTATTAGGAAAGGGAAAGGCCACGTAAACACAGATATGGATGTTATGGAAGCAATTATAAAAAACTTTATGGTAATACATTATAATAACAAAAGGATGTAGATGTTTTTCTAGCAAAATATAAACTATAAATAAAAAAATGTAAAGTATCAAAATTGGCCTACGAAGTAGAAAACTTCAGCAGACTAAGCAGACTGATAACCATGGAAGAAATCAGAAAGATAATTAAAGGGGTAACAACCCATAGGATCGGATAAGGTGGTAGAAAAAGAAAAAAGAAAAAGAAAAAATTAAAAAAATAAAAAATAAATTAAAAAAAAAAAAGGGGTAACAACCTACCTAACAGGTACAATGGATGCTATTCCAGTGATAGGCACACTAATAGCCCTGACTGAAGCATTATAAAAGCTATCCATGTAACAAAACATTTGTGCCCCCTTAATATTTTGAAAAAAAAATAAAGAGATTGCATTCTCGCGGTCATTAATGAGACAAACTAATATTAAATGCCTCCTAATGGGGCAGGAGATTAGGATAGGGAACACAGGTGGTATGGAAAGAACTCAGGTGGCACCAAACAATAGGAACAAAATTAGGGTTACAAATCAATGAAAACAAAAGCTGTGGTGGAGCTGCGATTTTACCCACTGTAGATATATATACCTTGCTTGCTCAGGTTTGGGGAAAGTTCCACCAGAGGCACCTGCACAGGTGGGAGACAAAAGTGTCCTCAAATGACTCTGACTTTATTATACCATTCATTACCATAAATGAGCATTGTAGATTGCTCCCCACCCCCAGTGGGCTTTGGAAGCTGTGACACATCTAGTCTGAACAAATAAAGGTAAAACCTTCCCTCCTCCCCTCAAGGATGGGAGGAGGGAACATTCTCATTGGCCAGGGGGTTACTCAACACAAGAATGAGGAAATCAGAAGAAGAAGAAGGAGAGACGGGAAGAGACACCAGGGCCACTGTCCACTGGGATGTGTGTCCACTCCTGCCCCCTTCTGGAATGTACTGTTGCTGGCTAATCTTTCTTGACACCCGCTCCATGTCTGGGCATGTACTTGCTTAATAAACTTCTTTCACTTTGCTTTACTGCCTTGGTGTTTAGTTTCAGTTCTTTGTCTCCAAGCACAAGAACCTAGAAAGATCTCTCACCAGTAACACTAAAATGATGTGGTGGGAAATATATAACATCACCTATGTAGTATTGGAGCCCAAAATGATCAATCTGAATCTGATCTTACAGAAACAAACAGACAAATCAAAATGGTGGGACATTCTACAGGACAACTGGCCCGGATTTTTAGGGAAAAAAAAATCAAAGTCATGTAAGGAAAATAGCAGGAAAACTGTTCTAGATTTAAAATTAAGGAGATATTAATGTCTTAATATTTGAAGGACTTTTTAATAGATCCAGGAGTTAAAAAAAACTAAAAGAATATTATTGGGACAATTAGAGAAATCTGAATATAGACAGTCTGCTAGGTAATATTATATCTAGTTCTTGCTGGGTGAGATAATGGAATTTTCTTCGGTGGGATAATGGAATTTATGTAAGAGAATGTGCTAAATCTTAGGAGATACATTTTTAGCAGTTGATGTTTGCATTTTACCTTTCAAACAGTTGAGCAAAAAGTTTTTTGTTTTTTTTTTTTTTTGAGACAGAGTCTCGCTCTGTTGCCAGGGCTAGAGTGCTGTGGCGTCAGCCTAGCTCACAGCAACCTCAAACTCCTGAGCTCAAACAATCCACCCACCTCGGCCTCCCAGAGTGCTAGGATTACAGGCACCATGCCCTGCCCTCTACACAAATTATTAAAAATTAAAAATAAAAGAGGAAAAACTATAGATCATTTTCACTTTTGCCCCTCCAATGACCCTTACATGTTTTTTATAATCCTCTCCCTTAACTACTTGACCTTTTGAGTTATTTCCCAGAAATGGTGGATTCTCTGCAGGAGGAAGGAGCTGAGATTCCGAGGGCCCCTGGGCAGACTTCCTGATGCCCAGATTCACCACCCCCCACAACCTGCCCCAAGGCACGTGGCCCCTTCTTTAAAAGCCCATGATCTCCATTAGTCAGAGAGACAGTTTTGAGACAGCTTCTCTGTTCTCCCGACAAGATGTCTGTCATATTAAAAACATTTCTCCCTTAGCCGTCCCCATGGTCTCAACAATTGGGTCTTTGTGCAACAAGCAGCTGGACCTAGGCCTCAACTTCCTTGGAGTTTCAGCAACACTAGGAACACAGCTTAATTCACTACATTAAACAGAGAATTAAAAAACGTAAATAACTTCCTACCTGGAAAAAAATACTATTAAGTAAGCCTCTGTAACATGTTATACACATTAGGACAGCTGTGGCGGTTTATGAGATGGAGTTTCTGTCCATCAGAAACGTGAAGGTTTCTTGTACTTGAGTGTTCAGTCTATCACAGGATGGTATAAGAGAGACCACGATTTGGTGCCAAATGGAAAATGAAGGAGCCCAGGGAATCTTACCCCAAAATATGGGACCCTGGTATCCTGAATTTTTTAAATGAAAGGCAGCTGGGCGTGGTGGCTCATGCCTGTAATCTTAGCACTCTGGGAGGCCGAGGCGGGAGGATCCCTCAAGGTCAGGAGTTCGAAACCAGCCTGAGCAAGAGTGAGACCCCGTCTCTACTAAAAATAGAAAGAAATTAATTGGCCAACTAAAAATATATAGAAAAAATCAGCCGGGCATGGTGGCGCATGACTATAGTCCCAGCTACTTGGGAGACTGAGGCAGGAGGATCGCCTGAGCCCAGGAGTTTGAGGTTGCTGTGAGCTAGGCTGACGCCACAGCACTCTAGCCCAGGCAACAGAGTGAGACTCTGTCTCAAAAAGCAAGCAAACAAACAAACAAATAAATAAATAAATAAAAGGCCACTGAAGTCAGCAGTCACTGGAAGAGGCTTTACCCAGCTGTTCCCTTATCTGCCTTAAGTCTGGACCCACTAATGGAGCCCAGCTGCCTTCCATGCTCTCCCTAAAGTCTCATTACACATTGGAGGAGAGAAGACTGAGCAATTCAACCACACCTGGATGGACTTTTTCACAGGATAATATCTGTCTCTCAGGGTCATTCAAATTCCAAAAAGAATCATTTATAAGTTAATTTCTAAAAAAATAAAATAAAGTCAATTTCTGTCTCCAAGTCCTTTCATTCTCCTAAATAATCATTTTACTCCTCCTCAAAGGAATCGCCTGCATTCCCCAGCCTCCCTCCCCTATGCAGAAGGGTATGTAAGTATCTGTACCCCACAGGGTTATTGCATAATCATTCTGCAACCCCCTCCCCGCCATGCTTATGCATCTTAAATAAATTTGTTTGCCTTTTTCTCCTATTACTCTGTCTATTGTAAGTTCACTTTCAGCTAACTTTCAGTGGGCAGAAGGGACGCTTTCCCGCTTTGCTCCAAAAGAAATAATCACATTGCAAATGATGCAATGTGCGTAGTGAGGGTGAATGAGAACTCAGGGCTGGGATGTTCCGGCTAGAAATGAAATGTGAGGTCCCAGCTCTTTACAGAGAGGGGGAGGGGCTTATCCAAGATAAAGGAATGACCATCCAGCCAGATCAGCATTTACTTTAACAAGACCCAGTGGGAGACTATTTTCCACAATCAGGCTGACCCCACCACCTGCAGGCTGACAGGCAGAACAGCAGGAGCCTGAGGATGGGACTAGGGTGTTGGGTGTTTTTCCTTTTGCCTCAGCCTCCAATATGGCCCAGCATAGCATGGTTCCCAATCCTGGTTTGGGTCGAATTTTTGGGTCGATATTTTGTCCATCATGGAATTTTTTGCATTAATTTTGATTTTTAAAAAAAGACTCTGTTAAACAATTGCTTGTCTTTATTACTTTATTATTTTTGGCACCCCCGTAAATTTTTCACCCTAAATTTTGAGTATGTCACTCCCATGACTTTATACTTTTAAAACTTGGAATCTTCATCCTCATCCTCATTTCCTCCCCAACCCAGCACTGTCGTCTCATCAGAGGACCCCACCTCTTCCATTAGACCACAGACAAGAATTCCCTCCCTCCCTCCCTCCCTTCTTTCCTTCCTTCCTTCCTTCCTTCCTTCCTTCCTTCCTTCCTTCCTTCCTTCCTTCCTTCCTTCCTTCCTTCCTTCCTAACTTATCTCTTCTTCCCAGTATAGACATCCTAGAGTGAGAGAGAGTTTGACAGTTAACTGGTAAAGGTGACAGAAAAATAATAGCATCCTCACTCGTTTCGGTTATCTATTACCCCTGCCTAGCTTTTTCTGGTATTTGTTAATTCACTTTTTGCTGACTTTATAGAATGGATCAGAACCCAATTTGAGGGATGTCCCATATAAATACTAAATGATTACAATGTTTGTTAGTTAATTTCTGCAGGTTTCCTCAACATTTTCTCTTATGAGAATGGATATTTTGAGAACATACATTCATAAATAGACTAATTTCCTTTATTCATTTATTTATTTACCAAATTTTTCTTGAGTGTCTATTGTGTGCCAGGGACTGTCCTAGGCACTGGAGACATAGCAGTGAGTAAAATGGACAAATGTCCCAGCTCTCAAGGAGCTTAGAGTCTGGTGACCATTGATATGCAGCTATCCAGAAACCAAAGGTGAAACCATAATCACATCACTTACATTTCTTGTTATTTTGTTTTTTCTTTTTTCTTCCATGTCCCCCAATTCACAGTACAGGCCAGGCATAGGGCCTGGGCTGAGGTGTCTATGGGGTAAAGTCACTTACATTTCTTAAGCCTTCTGTATACATTTTTTAAAAAATGAAGAAATGGCAAAATCAGATTGCCTAATTTTAGCATATTGCAAATGATTATATTTTACAAATTACTACTTATAACACAAAATAAATAGAATAACAGTTGTTTAACCTATTTTAGAAGTAACCTCAGAAGTGACAATCTGAGGTCCCGGCTTGGGCCATTAGGGACTCCTAGAGGCCTTTCCAGCACCGGTCAGTACCTGCCTGCTTCCTCCCCACACGTCTGCGGAGTCCAGTCGTGATTAGAACTCAGTAAACTCATCTGCCCTTCTCCAGCCTAAATAATGAAGTTTTTTCTTTCCCTCTCAGACTTTGTTTAGAGTTAACCTCTTAGAAATATAGGTTGTATTGTATCTAGAAAAGATTTTTAAATTTAAGGAGCATATAGAATAGTGTATCAACAGTAAAACTTTATAGCAAATCAGAAAAAGACATACTTGTAAGTTGTTTTTTTTTTAGATTTTAAAGATATGGAGCCATATGTGTCTCTGCCTCATATAAGAATCAACCACTGAAATAAGACATACGAGATGGCTATAATTTAATGCTCATTTTTTCTTCATGGCATGCAATTTTGGTACATGGTAACATTGAATAGTTGTTTTACTTTTAATTACAAACATAAAATGGACACCTAACTGGGCTGGTCACTGGACTTTGAGATCATTTTAAGGTAGGAAAATTGGGAATACATAAATATTTCATTTAGGGTCCTCAATAAACTTAGAAGTATATACATTTTCTAATATTTTAACTTGTGTTTGTTTCTTTACTTATCTGAACAACACTAAAATATAATATTTGATATGTTTGGAAAATAAAGGATCTCAGAATCATGAACTTTCAGAGTTAAAAAGGGGCTTGAAGACCCTCTTATTGGACCCACTTCTTTTATAAATGGGGAAACAGAGGACCAAAATGGGTGAAGTCAATTGTCTTTTGATTGAATCAAATTTTTTTTTATGAGCAGGATTTTATTTAGAGCTCATATAGCTTATATAAAACAGGATCCTTGTGTCTTTACTATGCACCAAATCATCAAAGTGTCAGTGAGCTTGCTAAGCAGAAAATGGGTTAAATTTTAGAGAATTAAGTAATTTAGAACACTTTAAAACTACTTATTTTTGATATACCTTTTAGGTGTAATCTTCATTTTAAAAGTAGATAAAATCAAAACAAACAAATTCCTGTTTTTATTGAGCAGCCATTTTCTAGATGAATTAAGAAAACTAAAGGGACTAAATGATACTCATTTTATTTTTCTACACTTGTACTTGGGAAGAGCCATATTCCTAAATCCAGCCATAGTTTTCTATATACTCAAATGCAGTGAAACGGAGGGTTGAAAAATTGACCCAGTTGTAATTCATAGTCTTCGATTTTTTGTTAATAGATGTATTTCTTATAAGTGTTTAATGAAAAGTTTGCCTAAATTCATTATTTCAGTTAATATATTAGAAAGAGTCTTACCTATGCTTTTACAATATGATCTCATGTCTCCAATATTTTGGCGACCCCATACAAGTAACATGCAATTTCACGGAGGAACAGGAAGTTGGACAGGATATGGGGACATAGGAATGCTTTTCTCACCATGAAACAGGCTTTTGTAGAACTTGCTTACTCTCACTTGGGGACGTGAATGTGCCATCTCTGCTGTGTTGGAAAATAAAGGTTAAATGTCATCTCTGTGGGTGTGCCAAGGTAAGGGATTGAAGGAGGGTTTGAAAATGTGCCTGTGGGAAGGAAGGCAAGGCAGAAGGGAACAGAGAGAGAGAAAGGAGTCACCAAGCAAAGGAAGGCAACATCAACTAGGTGTGCTCCCCGACAAGTGGATTCGTGCACTTCAAGGCCTGAGCCGCTTGACTTTGTTTTTAAAAATCATCCTACTTTGGGATACTTCAAAACAAAACAACATTTCCCAAAGTGAGTTGCTTTTAGGTGCGAACTCTTTCTAAATACATATATACTTAATATATCATGTTTCAGAAAAACATATGTTATATAAATATGATAAACATGAATATAATTACACAAATATATGCATATATTATAATATAAAAATATAATATGTCTTAGGATATATATGTATCTCTACAAAGAGCTTCTGTTTATGGGTTTATCTTTCAGCCTTTTAAAGCTTACCAGAGTGAAGGAGTGACCCCGAAAAGTATGGGGGTGAACTCTTGCCAGAACTGACTTTTTCGAAATGCGTGTGCTCCTGGCTTGCCTCCCTCTGTAAGGCATTCCTATTTCATTCAGGGCCAAAGCAGAGAGGGGGAAAACCAACCACAACAAAGCAACCCCCCTCCAAAACACAAACACAAACACACACACACACAGAGTGTCCTCATCCATAACATTGTAGGTCCTTCAACATAAAGTAGGAAAAAATATCTTGAGACCACACTGTCTACTTGGAGACAAATTTTTGTTCAGTTGATTAATTCTGTAGTTTTATATTTTTTGAACAAGGAAGCCCAGGGTATGGTTCATAATATTCTCAGTCTAGTAACATGTCAAGGAAGTAACAGTCTCTTAAAGAAGCGTCTTCAGAGCGAAGCAGGTTCATTTTTCAGAGGAACAAAACCCTCCTGGGCATTTTTGAATGTTCCATTTGAGACTGAGATAAGTCCAAAAGGGGCTTGGCAGATCTGATTGTCACAGTGTACTGGGACAAAATTACTCTGGGCACTAAGAACTGAATGTTAGAATAAAATCTGAAAGTTCTTTCCTCCCATGCTGTCCCCTTCTCGGAATCTCCAAAGCATTTGTTTTGTAAAATCCTAAGTGGAAACACATTTTGGTGCCATAATTTCAAACAAACCATCTCTTTTTGAACTCTGAAGCCTTGAACACAATAGCATATCAAGTTCACAAAATTTCAGATAAACCACGTTCAAGCTATAAAAATGACCAAAAAAAAAAAAAAGTCTTAATTTTTCCCACATCTCATTTCCTTTTCCCACACTCGCTCGGCTCTGCTATCTCAGATATCGTTGCTATCTTTGGGAAGGACGGCTACTGCGGACGCATATTCTACTACACACTGGCTGAGTCTGTTCACAGCTTAGCGCCAGTTCCCTTTCCCAGGCAAGGTCATTTTGTCCACATTCGTCATTTTGTGAGGCACAGAGTAGGCATCAGTGAGTGACCCAACACTCAAGGAAATAAATGGCTGGATTCAAGTTGGGGTGTATTAACTGTCATCCACATAAGAACTGTCCTATCAACCTGTTTTTGCAACTTGCTCTCAGATAGAAAAAAAAAAAAGATATAAGAATATCATTGTTCCGAATTCTGGATGTTGCCTAAATTAATGTGCTTAAAGCCATTAAACACTACAGTATTGCTTTTTTAAAGTCAATTTAAAACATTTAAGTTCCACAATCTACTGAAAATTCAAGCGTTACTATTATTATTTATTTATTTGGGTAAATATGACTGTCTTTGTTAAATTTACTTGTTTAAAATAGTACCACGTCAAAATAACCTGAATTAATGACCAGAATAAATAAAATGCTCTGAAAGTAGCCAGAAATAATGGCAAAGAGAAGTGAGAGAAGCCAGGATAATTCCTCTTTAATCAGGTACCAGAATGTTTTATTGCTGTACAAATGGTTTATAAATATAGTATAATAGCCTACAAGTTTAAAAAATTTTGAACAATCTTTAGGGCAAAAAGGTGCAAATCTCTAAAGGTAGAGAAGAAAACATGATTTATTTTGTTTTCCTAGCATTGCTAGTTTCCAGGTGTTCACCTTTTGATCCGGCTACAGGCAATGATTTTCTGAAGTGGTTTCTGATGGTGTCTGACATCATTTATAGTACTCTTGAACAATCTTGTAATGTGCTAAACTACACCAAATTAAGTGAGTTAGTGGCCAAAAAAGAGTCCAATAGGCCCATGGGTATCATGAGTGTTTTCGCTACTTGCTGCCTCTTGTATTCACTGCTCAGAGGGAAGAAATGAAGTTTTTTGATTCTCTGATACCTCAAGTGGTGGATTTGGTGGAGAGCTATAGCCGATCTGGGACAAGTATAAATAGATTCAATACTCTTAAGCATGTGAAAGTTTACAAGTTGCCAGACTGTGTCCTTCTTAGTCATTCGTTTATTCATTCAGTCCATCATCCAATACCTAGTGAAGTGCCACTCTCTGTAGCACATGGCAAAATATGTTGCATGGGAAATAAAGATGAGAGAGACCCTGTTCTTGAGCTCAGGGAGTTTATAGTAAGAGAGATGGCACATAGAAATGGATGACAGGAAGGCATAACAATATGTCAACAAATAAAGTGATGGCATGTATAAGTTCAGAGGAGGAAGAGATTCCTTTCAGCTGGAATGATCAAGCAAATATTCATTTACTCATACAGCCATTGACTTAATACACATACATAGTCAGGGACTATGGTAAGCACTGAATATGCCAAGGTGAACAAGATATAGGTAAACAGGCAGTGAAATCTATTCATCTGATCACTCAACTGATATATATTGAGGTCTACTAAAGGTCACGCGTTGCTGTAGACTCTGGGGGTTGTTTGATGAATAGGCAAAGCCAGGGACAGAAACACCAGCCCTTGAGGCAAATGCAGAGGAAGGAGAGGCTTCAAAGAAGTTGGGAGAAAGGGGACAGAAAGGCAGGAGAAAAGCCAGGAGAATTTAGCGTCAAAGAAGCAAATGGAAGGAAATGTGTCAGGAAGGAGGAAATGGTCAAAGAAGTCACGTGCTGCAAAGAGGCCCAGAAAGAGACGGAGGGAGACATTCCTTGGGTGGAGCAACAGTGAGTTTATGGATGAGCTTGGCAAGAGCAGTTTCAGTGGTTTCAGGTGGTGCAGGTAGAAGTCAGATGGCAAGGAGGTGACAGGGAGAGGTGAGAACACAGAGATGGTGAAAGTAGAAGCTCTTTTGAGGTAAAAAGGGGGCAGTAGAAAAGACAGTTGCAGCTAGAAGGGACTGTGGATCTGGGGAAGACCTGAGCATGTTGAAATGCTCCCTGTGCTGGTGCATGGCACACTTCTCATTCATGCATTGGGAAAACATTCTGTACCAGATGCTCTGGGGGATCTGGATGGGAAAAACTCAACAGAGAAGGAGCAATTGAATATCTAGGAGGAAAAATGAATAATGAATAATGAAGAGATGGAAGACCCTGAGAAGCTAGAGAGGACAGGATAACCTCTAGACAGGAAGAGGACTGCCTCCTCCCTGGCAACCAGAGGGAAAAGCCAAGGATGATGCCCAAGGTCGATTTGAAGGGCATGTGGCATAAGTTAAAGGGGGTTGCTATCTTGTGATTTGTATTTTCATAGCCATATGGAAGAGTGAGTCTAGGTGGATGAATCAGACTTTGGCCTCCATCGCTCCATTAAAACTGTTCTTGTCAAGGTCACCATGACCTCCAATGTTGCTGGTGGCCCACATCTTACTCATTAACAGCATTGGACACAATAGATCATTTCCTATTCTCCAAAACACTGTATGCTCTAGCTGTATCAGATATGTTTTGTACATTACTTCAAATTATCTGGATCTCATTTCTTACTCTAGCCATTGCTCTTGGGAATAGTTCCATGTAGGGTTCAGCCAGTTTGGCCCTATGCAAGCTGACCACATCTTGCTTCTATTGCTTCCTATCCTAGGGCTTCTTTGACACGATAGAGTGGGACATCCTGGAGAAATTAGGTGGCTGTAGAAGCTGTAAGGCTCCTCAATGTGCCATAGAATACTTCAGGATTTGAGCACATGCCTTAAGTTGGTAGTTGGTAACCTGGGCTTATGTTGTTGCCCATCCCCCACCCAACATTTCTAAAAGCAGTTAACAAAGGCAAGGCCACTCCACCATCCATGTAATTATTATTTCCCCCATAATGTTCCAGTGCTACAGACACCTTTCAGCTGTGCCTAAAGGCTGAGGGTTATCACCACCCCACTTACCACTAGCAATGGGATTCTTATCACTGTATGGCTGGTGAATGATCCAACTTCAAGATCCTACCCTGAGGTCTGCTTCCTAGGATCACAGCACATACCATGATCCCAAGAGTCTTAGCCTGGACTCCTCGAAAGAAGAGCCTAACACAAAGGCCTATGTGTAGGCAGTTTATTTTGGAATATGATCTCCTAGGAAGCAGCAGTAAGGGTCAAAGATAGTACAACAAAGGGGGAGGGGAAAGCCACTATGGATGGTCCAGTCCTATAGGACCTTCAGAAAGCCTCTGAAATGCGTCTCCAGACTGTCCGCTCAGAGAAGAATGAGAAAAGCATTAACCATTGCAGGCTAGGGTGGATGAAGGGAGATATCTCCATGGGACTGGTCTCCCTGGGAATCACAGGAACCTGGAATGGCAGAGGTCAGTGGTAGCATTTGATCAGCAGAGACAAGGTGGATATGATTACTTACACAGGCTGTAAGTTGGAGGAGCATTCTGGATGCCTTGCCTTGCAGGAACCTGTGGCAATGACGACTAGAGCATGAGATATGTGAGCACCCCTCTAGCCTGCTACCTGCCGGTATGATAATAATAATTTAAAAATATAAGCTGGAAAGCAGAAATCTGATGTCAGCCACTGCACCAGAATTTCCAGATTCAAGTCAGCTCAAGACCCAGAGCGCATTGATTGAAGGAAGCCTGGGGCCTCTAAAGCACGGGTTCTCAGCTGGGGCTGTCTTTGCCTCCCAAGGACTTTTTGCAATGTCTGGAGACATTTTTAGTTGCTATAGCCGGGAGGCAGGATGCCAATGGCATCCAGTGGGCAGAAGGCAGAGAAATTGGCGAGCATCCTCCAAAATAAGGAATTACGCAGCCAGGAATGTCCACAGTGCCACAGTTGAGAGACCCTGTTTTTGAGGCAGGTCCCTGGACTGTCACTATGGTATGGCAGATAAATGATAAATATTCCCCAGTCCTTTTCCACGGGGACCTGCAGCCAGGGGGCAAAGGGCAATACCCAGGATTTTCAGGGACTATAGGGGAGGGGCTCTGATCTGGGAACCAGAAATGCTGTCACAATTGTCCACCTGGAGTGGAAGTTTATGGATACCATGTGATGGATGGAGTCTAGGCCCTAGACCCCTTCATGGTCCAATGGCACTCACTCTGGTCATTTCTCTGGTTCCTGAGAGAACTAGAATCAGTATAGGTGATTGGTGGTGGAGGTCTCACCCTGGTTCCCTGACCTGTGGAGTAAGTGCTATGTGGTAGGAAGGGCTGCTCCAAGGCCAAGGTCAAGATAGTGCAACGGAAGCAACACTACATCTCAGGAGAGCTGCTAAGAGCCCCTTAAAAGACTTAATGTTGCAGGGGTACCAAGGACAGAAGGCACAAGGAAATTATATGAACAGGCAGCCCAGAGAGCCACGACTTTCACCTCTGTTGCACAACTCTCCCTCCACTCATGCTTATGACATCATGGGGCAGTGGTGGGAGGAACATGCAACCAACTTATAGGAAAAAATTCAGGCTTAATTCACAGATGGGTTGGCATATGTTGCTGTTAACCTGAAAAGGACACTGCCCCACTTCTTTAAAGTCAGTAAAAAAAAGGAAAATCCTTCCAATGAGCAGAGCTTGGTTGTTCAATTTGTATGAAGGGAGAATTGGCCTGAAGTATGGATACACACAAACTTCTGGGCAAAAGCAAGTGGCTTCACTGTTTGGTCAGGAGCCTAGAAAAAGTAAGACTGGACAATCAGAGACAAACCATCTGGAAGAGGCATGTGGATGGACCCTTGGAAATGGGCACAAAGCATCTTTGTGCCTCATGCCGATGCCCATGGGAGAGGATTCACTGCAGAGAAAGAGCCAGTGACAGGGTGACAGAAAGCTGTTCCTGTGGCTACCAGGCAGCCTTTCTTTAGCCAATTAGTGCTGGTGCAGAGGGTCAATGCAGAGAGAAGGGCAGGAGGGGGAGGAGGACCCGGTGGCAGGGATGGGTCCTCGACATGGGACACATAGCACAGACTTCCTCTCCCCAAGTCTCATCTAGCTACAGCCATTTGAGGTTGATATTATCCATCTCTTTCCACCAGAATGTGAGCTCCATGAGGGTAGGAATTTTTGTCTGTTTGCTCATCACCCACTACCTAGAACTGCACCTTGCACATAATATGCTTTCAATAAATATTTGTTGAATAAATAAATGAATGAACAAGGTAATTTGTTTATGCAGCCATGAATATCATTAAGAGGGCAATCTTGGAGAGAGAAATGACTTAAGCCAGGGGTGGAAAGTAAGAGCTTTCAGGCTACATATAAAGAACGATGATTGGTTGTTCCATGTTATATGATGTGCTTACAAAACTACTTTTTATACAGAACTTTTGATAAACTTTATTGTATAACAGTTCACAGTCTGAATATTTTCAAAGAAAAGAAAGTAGACTGAAACCTAGGGGTGTTATATCTTGGCACCTACCAAAACTGTCCTCTAACTGCAAATAGCAAAGATGGCAAAGCTTCTGCAATATCTCTTATCACTCTGTGACTGAAACGATGACATCAGATGAATAAATAGGACAAATTAGCTTCCTACTAAGAGCAACATATCTTTTGCTTATATCACTCAGATTATCTAATATTTTCCCAAATAGGCTAATTTTTTTATTTCTCTATATTCCCTTTGCTAATAATTTCTTAGAGTACTAATTATTAACCTTTAATAAGGTAATCTAAACATTTTTAAAAAGCTTTTTTTTTCTAATACAAGAGAAAATCCAAGCTTCTCTAACTTCCAAGCTATTTTCCAGAAGCCCCTAGTTAGATGACAGATACGACAAGCCACAGGAAATTCTTCCATGACAGCATCTGTCAATGTCCCTACTGCTTTGGAACAAATCTGACTTGTATTGATTTTCACTCAGGGACTATTTCATCTTCGGAGTGGTTCAGAAGTACAAAGCCAGCTTGCATGCCTCGCAGAGCTACGTCTCTGGAAGAATGGAACGCATCGCCTCAAGCTCCATCACCTTACAAGAGGCCGACTGCAAGCGCTGCTAGGCTGGGTGATGTTCCTTGAGTTTGAGAGCTTATTGGTCATCTTGGAGGAAGACGTGACTGCCCACCTGCTGCAGTGATGCCTCTGATGAAGTCAATGCTTCCAAGCTGCTGCCGCCACCCCCAGGTTCCTCCTTGCAGGACACTTCCCTATTTAACTCAGTAGATCAGTCAATTCCTGAGGGTCCCTGGGAAGACTGCCCACACCTCTCCTTCCACTTGCGTCCTCTTGTGGCAGGAAATACGTATGGATGTTGACTAGAGTTTATTAATCCTAGGGTTCATCTGGCACCTTTCAATTGAAACATTGGACTGGAAGCTTCTAAGGCCTTTAGCAGCCTTATCAAGTTAGAGGTTACAGAAAAATAGAAAAGACCAAGGAGAATGGGTGAACTCTTACTGTTTCTGCAATAGTAATAAGCACATCTCATTGTTTTTAGGGCATTTAACAGAAATTATTACAGCAGTAGCATATCTGTGTATACCACACAGGTTCTTCTGCACATTTAGCTCAAAAGGAAAATGTACACACTTTAAAGTGCTTATTGTTTGGTACGGTTGTCTTTCCTTTCTCTAAGGCCCTAAAGAACAAAAGGATCTTCCTTTTGCAGTGAGGCATCGAGTCCGTGGGTATTGGGTATAGAATACCAATTTGAGTGAGTCAAACATCCAACATTTCTGTTCCTCCTGACCCTGTATCTGGACCATTGCCTCCGTTAACCATTTAATTTTTTTCTGTAGCTAAAGCACTCCTGTATATTTTCACTTGGTTATATAAACCACTGTGGAAGTAGAAAAGTAATTTTTCAAGGCAAACTGTCCACTGTTTTTGCAAAGGCCCCTGGGGGCACGTGCATAGCTCCCATCCCTTCCCGCCAGAGCTTGTCTTGCAGGGAGCTCCAAGAAGATCTTTATCATTTATGTCAATCTCATTTTGTTGGTGGCTTTGGTTTGAGAGACAGATACCTCACTTGTTTTGCTGTCTTATTTCTATCCCTCACAGACCAGAGGCTTCTCTGAAACAATAAATGTCTGCACAGGATTTTATCATTCAAATGGACAAATTGAAAAATGTTTTCAGTTACTCACCTACTTACTGTTAGTTGGTTTTAGTGTTAGACATGGAGAAAAGGAGTTTATCTGCAATTTTTGTATAGAAGGAAATGAGGGTAAGTCTCAATTTTTAATATATATATATAAATGCATATATGTGTATATATACATATATATGAAAACAGAAACACTTGTGTTCATTTTAAAGCCTTAATATCAGAGATGACTTTAGGGACTATTTAGTACAAACCATTTATTTTGCAAATGGGGAAACTGAATCCCACAGAACTTAAATTATTTGCCTAACACTATAGAACTAATTAGTCATAAAGCCAGAGTTAGGACCCAGGCCTCCTGACTGTCCCAGTAATGTGTTTCTCCTTGTTGCGCAGTCTCCAATCTATTGACAGTGGAAGTAGAAATCATGACCTCAGAGGACGTGGGGTTTACTAATTCTTCGATTAGCCTTCTTAGATGAATTTGTTGGATCAATACAGACACAGACATTCATTGCCATACTTGCCCCTCTCTGTCCGTCTCTGGTTTTGGGTGTCCCTGAGTAAATGTCCTCTGCATCAGTCCAATTGTGGTTCTCATTGGTTCTTAGGTAATAGTGATAATAATATGCAAGATTTAGAATTTAAGATATATGAGGTCTGGAAAAGCTTCTCTTAGAAGAGACTTTTGTAAGAAAAGAATAATGATTTTTAAAATATAATAATAAGGCCGGGCACGGTGGCTCACGCCTATAATCCTAGCACTCTGGGAGGCCGAGGCGGGAGGATCGCTCAAGGTCAGGAGTTCGAGACCAGCCTGAGCAA
>CAUYPO010092034.1:0-13958 GCA_963574435.1 Cheirogaleus major
GCCCCCAGTGCAGGCCTACAGACCCCCAGTGCACGCCTAAAGACCCCCGGTGCACGCCTACCGACCCCCGGTGCTCGCCTTCAGACCCCAAGTGCACTCCTAATTCCCCCAGTGCATGCCTAAAGCCCCCCGGTGCACACCTAAAGACCCCCCGTGCACGCCTAAAGCCCCCCAGGGCACTCCTAACGACCCCCAGTGCACACCTAAAGCCCCCAGTGCGCGCCTAAAGCCCCCCACTGCATGCCTAAAGCCACCCAGTGCACGCCTAAGGCCCCCAGTGCACGCCTAAAGCACCCCAGTGCATGCCTAAAGCCATGGATGGTACTGAACCCTCTAGATACCATGTTTTTTCCTGTACATACACACCTATGATAAAGTTTAATTTATAAATTAGACACAATAAGAGATTAACAACCATAACTAATAGAACAATTTTAACAATAGACTGTACTAAAAGTTATGTGAGATCAGGTGAGAAAAATTAGCTGGGTGTGGTGGGATGTACCTATAGTCTCAGCTCCTTGGGAGGCTGAGGCAGGAGGATCGCTTGATCCCAGGAGTTTGAGGATGCTGTGAGCTATGATGATGCCACTGCACTTCTGGGCAACAGAACAATACCCCATCTCAAAAACCAAAACAAAACAAACAAAAATCTAATAATTGAGTTAAGCAAAGTTGCAGGATACAAGATAAATATACAAAAATCAAATGTTTAAACAGAGATTGAAATGTACAACAATGCCATTTACAAGAGGACCAAACAAAAGTGAAATACTTAGGAACAAATCTGAGAACATGGGTCAGCCCTGCACACTGAGTACTGTGAAACATTACTGAGAGGGTTTACGAAGACCTACGTAAAGATATACTATGTTCACAGGTCAGAAAACTCAATACTGTGAAAATGTTCATTATCTCTAAATTGATCTATAGATTCAATGCATTCCCATTAAAATCTCAGCAGACTTTTTGTAGAGGATGACAGCTGATTCTAAAATTCATATGTAAAAGCAAAAAATAGAACAACCAAACAACCTTAAACCTTGAGAAGAAAGAGTAATGTCTGAGTATTTACACAACACTGTAATTCTTTTTACAAATCTGCTGTAATCAAGATAGCGTGGTATTACTTTTCAAGATTGATAAACAAATAAATGGAACAGGATAGAGAGGATATAAAGAGACTCACACACATATATGTATGGTCAATTGATTATTGACAAAGGTGCAAAGGAAAGTGGAGAAAAAATAGTCTTCTGAATAATACATATATATTATGCACTTTGATTCATATACCTCAACACCATTGACAAAAAGTAACTCAAAACGGATCGTGATTCTAAAATATAAAACTTAAATGTACAGAACTTCTGCAAGAAAATCTTTGTGACCCTGTGTGAGGCAAATATGACACTAAAAGCAGAATCCACTAAAAGAAAAATTAATAAGTTACACTTCAAAAGTAAGAATTCTCTTTTTTGAAAGACAATTTTAATATTATAGAATGAAAAGACAAGCCATAGACTGGAAGTAAATATTTGTAAGCCACACACCTGATAAAGAGTTTGTATCCAGAATAGCTATAGAACTCTTAAAACTCAATAAACAACTCAACAATTGGAAAAGCAAACATCCCAAGTAAAAGACAGAGAGAAAATGAAGTTTAAACAAACACTTCACCAAACATGATATTCGGATGGCAATAAGCACAATAAACTTTGCTCGATATCATTAGTTAGTAGGAAAATGCAAATTTAAACTATAATGAAATGACACTAGATACCTACCTAACATTTAAGGAAAAAAACAATTGACCACAGCACATATTGGTGAGGATAAGGAGCAACTGGAACTCTCATTCATTGCTGGCAGGAACGTAAATGGTGCAATCACTTTGGAGAACAGTTTGGCAGTTTCTTAAAAAGTTAAACAAATACCTACCATATGATCCAGACATTCTGCTTCCTAGATATTTCCCCAAGATAAATGAAAGCATATGTGCATACAATAACATGCACACAAATGTTCACAGCCACTTTACCTGTGATAGTAAAAACCTGGAAACAAAAGTCCATCACCAGGTAAATGAGAAACTAACTGTGGCTTATCCACACCATGGTTCTGAGCAATAAAATGAGTAAATTATTGATAAATGCAACAATGTAGATGATTCTGAAAACAAATATGTTGAGTGAAAGAAACCAGACAAAATATTTCAGGACTTTGCAAAATCTTGCGAGACAAGAGACAGAAAGTCTTGTATACACTGTGATTCCTTTTGCATGAGTTCTAGAAAACACAAACCAGTGGGTAGTGAGAGAAAGCTGTCAGTGGGTTTGCCTTTTGCCTGGGGACAGGGACTCGGGATAGGGAAGGGACATTCGAGAGGGAGGAATTACCTGGATTGTGATGATGGTTTCACAGGTGTGTGCACACGTCACAGTGATGATGTTTTCACAGGTGTGGTGCACATGTCACAGATACGTTGAAATCTATCTTACGTGTGCAGTTTGCTGTATTTCCATCATATCTCAGTAATGCGGTTCAAAACACAAGCAAACAAACCCCAAAACCAAATATGATTGTGTCATTGGTTTGGTCAACACCCAGCACGGCATCTTTTAAGGCAAAATAGCAGGTACTCAGCTCACATTGGCCAGATGAATAAATGAGTGAGTCATCTTATTGCCGTAGAGTCACCACTCACGAAGGTGACAACAGAAGGGACATGCAGAGCTTCCGTTTCTCTACAGACAGCTCATTTCCGAGACCCTCACTCCCACCCACCTCCACCAGCTCACCCGGGTTCATCCCTGGGAGGGAAGCCCCAGCTCTCTAGCCCCTGACCACAGACTGGTCACCTACCCACACCAGGCATCCCCGGCCTGGGCCTGCCCTTCTGTCCCTGTGGGGTGAATTGTCAGTGTCACCATTGCTATTTCCAGGGGTACAATATAGCACCTGACAACTCTCTCTGTTTGGGGAACATATTCTCCAAATTGTTTCTTATTAATTTTCCATGTCTGCTTTAGAGTACATTTTCTGCACTGATAGAACATCTGGAGACCTCTGGAGTCGGACACTCCTGCTGCTCCCCATGTCTGCCTTCTGTGTGCCCCGTTATCGAAATCAAAATGAGCAGGTGCATGGGAAGGGGTTTTATTAAACCGAGTCTCTACCCAACGGGAGATTGTTATTACTGGGAAACTAATGCAACAGAAAGGATGAATTTGGGAACGTGGGCGAGGGGAGTGAAGTCCAGGACCAAAGGAGGCCAGGACACCCTTGGGGCTCCACCCACCTGAGGCCGTGCTGACACGTGGTCACCTGCAGCTGTGGGCTCACACCCCTGCGCAGGCTGCCTCAGAGGCACGTGCAGACGCCAGGGACAGTCCCTCTTAAATGAATCAAATAACTCTGGGAATTCCATGAACTCCGTAACTCTCCTTTCCAAAACCACACAAATGTGCACAAATAATTGCAATCACTTTCCCGGAGTTCACACACTCTGAAGCGTCTCCCCGGGCTCCTGGCGAGGAACCCCGGGGAACCACGGAGGTGCCTCCAGCAGCGTCCGGCACGTGGTGGGCGGATGAACGAGCTGTCTTGTTAGACAGCCTCGTAAATACTGACTGAAGAGTGCATCACCCCGCCCAGAGGTCTGAAGCCAGTGCTTCTCTTTAAGAACAAGCAGAAAAAGCGATGCAGTAAGTATTCTTTCTGAGCAGCCTGGGTTTTGCAGGCCGCAGTGGCCTAGGGAAGGGGGCGTCGCAGTCCCTCGCAGCTCTGGCTCAGACGCAGGTGCAGATGACTTACCTGTTGGGTTTTAGTTCTCTCTGAAGGTCGTTCCTGTGACATGAGATTCCCTACATGAACAGATTCGCGCTCATTAACTCCACCTTTAAATCGAAGACCTCAAAGGTTTCTGCCCGCAATTACCATCCGTCCTCTCCATGACAGAGGCTCAGAGCCCCAGCGCCGCCAGGAGCCCCAGCGCCCGCCTTCAGGGGAGGGGGGCTTTTCGTGGCACGTGGGTGGGGGCTGCAGGCCGGTCTCCAGACAGCCGTGTCCAGGCCCCTCCCAGGGGGTGGGGGTGGGGGTGCCCGGCCCTGTCCCCGCCTGGGTCCGTTATGCTTGGCTTTGTTTGTGGGTTTTGCCTGTGACTTTGCGAAACGTCCCAACACGGGAGACATAAAGTCTTGGTCTCTGAGAACAAGCACAATGTCGCTTTCAGCTTAAATATCTACTGGGAAACCTCAAGGTTTCGAATGTCATCATTACAGAAATCAGCAATGACAAAAGGAAATAATTTAATCCCACTGCCCGGCCCCCGAGGGGACAGGGTTTGATAAAACCTCAGTTTATCTTTCCCTCGGTGAGTTTTAAGTCTCGAGAAAATGTGCCTGAGAATGAAGAATCCACAAAGGGTGCGGTAGGTGTTGTAGGGAGGAGTTGGAAAAGAGGTTTAAATCTCTCATCTGGAAAACTGTCAAATTGCACCTGGTCGCGTCGAACCGCGTATTATTTATTTTTTTTGCCCCACCCGGAACAAAGACACTGGTCGCCGACTGGGAGAAACTCCTCTTCCAGGTCACACTGGTCTAACCGGTGCGCGCCCGGGGACAACCGCGCTCCGCGCGCGACCTGCGTCCCTGCAGCCCGGATGTCCCCGGCGAGAACCGGCTCGGGCGCCCGCAGACGCCGCGCCCCGCGCGCCCCCCCCCGCGCGCCCCGCCCCGCGCCCCACGCCCCGCCCCGCGCCCCGCCCTGCGCCCGCCCAGACCCGCCGCGAGCGCCCGAGGTGCCGCAGCCGCCGCCGCCGCAGCGATGTGACCTTCAGGGCCGCCAGGACAGGATGACCGGAGCCACCGCCCCGCGCCGCCCGCGGCTCCCCACGGCCTCCCGGGCGCTCTGACCGCGCGCGCTCCCGGCCGCGTCCCCGCCCCGGTCCGGTCCAGCCCGGGTCCCCGCCATGCCGCCACCGCCCGTACCCGCCGCCGCCCTGGGCACGGCGCTGCTGCTGCTCCTGCTGGCCTCGGAGTCCGCGCACAGTGAGTACCGCTGGGGCCGCGCAGACCCACGGCCGCGGGGGCAGCGGGGCGATCGGGGCGCCGGTGTCCGCAGCCCGCCCCGGCCCCGCAGCGCGCCGCAGCATCCCGGGCCGGGGGCGCGCGGGGCCGGGGGCGCAGGGCAGGGACTGGGGACGCGCGGGGCCGGGGGCGCAGGTCGACTGCCGGCGCGTCTCTCTCCGCAGCCGTGCTGCTGCGGGCGCGTGAGGCGGCGCAGTTCCTGCGGCCCAGGCAGCGTCGCGCCTACCAGCTCTTCGAGGAGGCCAAGCAGGGGCACCTGGAGCGGGAGTGCGTGGAGGAACTGTGCAGCAAGGAGGAGGCCCGGGAGGTGTTCGAGAACGACCCCGAGACGGTGAGTGCGGGCCGGGGGCGTCTGGGGAGCCAGGCCCCTGCGCGCACTGCGGGGGTCCGGGGCTTCTGTGGCACCCGGACCTCCCTTCCCGGGGTCCCGTGAGAGTCACGCCCCAGATTTCTTCTGTACAGAGAGGGTCGCGGTCAGGGCCGCTCACGCGAGCCCCGGCCCACCCTGGGCCCCTGCGCACCGCGCCGTTTGAGCCCCACCCCCTCGTGACCCCAGGTGCCCCTGCGCAGGGGTTAGTGTCGGGTGGAGACCGCTGAGCGCTTTGGAGGTGCTCCGTGTCAGCGCCAGCCCCAGGGAGCAGCCGGGAGTGCGCTTTCAAAGTGCAAAGGAAGCACAATGGTTAAAAACCCAAACAGCTCCGGCTGCAAGCTGGACTGAGGTCCGAGATCCCCGGGGCTGCTGCTCCCTCTTCTTCGAGGGGGGCGGAGGGTTTTCCTGAAAGAGGAATTGAAAGATCTGAGGGCTGGAATTGCTTGCTGCAGCAGGTCCAAAAATACCATTGCGGGAATAGTGCAAAGATCCTATGTGGGGAGGGTGGGGTGCAAGCAGGGGCCAGCACCCCGCAGGGTGCTGGGTGGCAGGTGTAGGTGCCGCCTGAGAAGCAGTGGTGGCCAGAGGCGCCCACTGTGCTGGCCCAGGGCACATTCCTGTTACCAGTGTCCTTGGAGAATCCCGGCTGCAGCCAGCAGCAGACAGCGCTCCCCCAGGCAGGAGTGTGTGTCCTGGGGGGGCAGAGGGTGGTGTGTGAGGACGTTCGTGGACGTCCGTGGCTGTGACCTGCAGGCCTGTGGGAGCTGTGACTTTGGAAACCCGGTGACAGTGATGTGTGGACTTGCATTAGGTCACTTTGTGCTGCAAAGTCAGAGTGGCTTCATGGCTCAGTTCTTGGCTCTGCGGAAATTTTTCTTTTAAAGCATTCTTCAGGGATGAAACGAATATCCCTGCAATAAAAGAGAGAGAGAGAGAGAGGTGCTGGGTGACCCTGCAGGCCTTTGTTTTGCCTTTTATGCTAATGGTCGGGTGGACAGTCCCTTTCAGACGCGCTTTTCTGAAACAAGCCGTGGGCTATCGAAGGGCCGGGTGCAGCTCTCTTGGCCAGAGGCAGTGGCTGCAGTGACTGAGAGGGTGAATCGGGGCGGGGTTGTGTGTCCCGGCAGCTGCTTGCAGCCCCGACCCTCCTCTGCAGCGTCTCTCGGCTCCCCCGGCCTCCCTGCTGTCCTGTTTCCAGGGAATCACGCGGCTGGCAGAAGGTCTCCCCAGGTCCCGGCCGTGGGGCTAGTGTGCACTGGTCACCCCAGGTCCCGGCGTGGCCACGGGGTTGCCAGTGTGGCTGGTGCAAGGTGCTTGCCGTCCAGCCCCAGGCTCACCTGGAACATTCTGCTGGCACAGAGAGTGGGGTGGGGCTTGCTGGCAACAAGAGCCAGAGCAACAGGCCCTCCGGGCCCAGGAGACCCTGCCCTGCTGCAGCCCCTGCTGGCACCCCCCACCCCAGGTGCTGAGCCCACCAGGGACACGCGTGTGCCGATCGGGCTGGACACACTGTGCTGTTTTCCCCAGAGCCGGTCCTCTTGATAACTTTGCTTTTTTGTTTTAATTATTTTAACTTTGCAAAGCTGTCAACGGAGACAAGAAAAAGAAAAAAGTGCTCACGACCCCATAACTTTAACACAACCGCTTCATTCCAGCCTGTTTCTGTGTGAGGGCTGGGCCGTGCCTTGATGCTGGGGAGGTTGCCCCCCGTCTGGGGACTCCTTTTCACGTCAGAGCCATCTGTAATATTTCGGAATCCCGTCCTCCTTCCCAGTAGTAGGGTGGACACTTTCCCTTTGTTTTCCAGCCATCTCGCTGCACCCAGCCCCCACCTCCCTGGCAGCGGCCGGGCCCTTGCACCTTGGGGTGCAGCCCGCCGTTTGCTGGCTCTGGCTGTTGGCGTCTCTCCCTCCCTGCTTCCCGGCAGGCTGGAATGCTGGGAAGAGCCTGGCTGGGCAGGGCTGGGGCTGGGCGGCTGGCTCTGCTCCCGGTACTCCAGCGGCCCAGGTGTGCACGGCTCCGGCGGGGCCTGCTCCACTGCACCCACCGCAGCCTGGGGCCCAGGACCCCTGCCGAGGAGCTTGTGCAGAGCAACAGCTTCCAACAGAGGCAATGGTAGCAGTTACCGGGGAGTTCCTCCACTCAAAAGCTTTCTTCGCCTTGAAATGCAGCTCATTTTACATCTGTGGGTCAGGGAGGCTGGTGGAGCGGTCCAGAATAAAGCATGACCTCAGCTTGGGAAGCCACCCGTCCTGGCTGTGGGACTGTCCCTGCCTCCCCAGGCCTGGAGTCCTGATGTGTGGTCCCTGGACCACCTGCCAGACTCCCCAGGGGGTTGCAGGGAGTGTGCTCAGCTGGCCAGCAGGGCCGCCTATAGGGACTGATCCCCCTGCCCTTCCTGCCATGCACGGATGCAGGATGCTGGGCGCCGACAGCTTCCATCTGGGGGTGTCCTGCTGGCTTCGTGAGCTCACCTGCCCCTCCTGGGGAAGGCCATGCTGCCTCCCTTCCAGGACCCTGGACGGGGGGGGGGGGAGTGGGGAGCTTGCTGCTGCCCCCGAGCTGGCCGGCGCTGTCAGATCTCGGGAGGGAATCCCTGCACCTCCAGGAACTCAGCGCCCTTCCCAGACCCTGCCCTTATCGCTGTGCCCGGCTGGAGCTGGCCCTGCCGGGAGGGGTGGCACCTCCCACCGCATTCCTGCAGGCGGGGCCTCCCCTAATCACGCCGTGGGCTCGGCGCCTGCCCAGCCCTCCTGTCCTTATCTTGTTTTCCTTTTTGTGTTGTTATTCTCCCTTCCTGGCCTTGTGCCTCCCCCTGGCTGAGTTCCCGGTCTGGGCAGCGCCACCGGTCACCTCTGCCAATGTCCTCGAGCCCCTTTCCACAAAGTGTTCTCTTCGCTGCAGCACCCGATACCATCTCAGTAATCACCCGCTGCTTCCGGAAAGGATTCTGGACCAGGGACTTTTTCCAGCCCAGACCTGCCGCCCCTGCACTTTGACCCCAGCCTGTATGCAGGAAGAAAATCCGGGCTGCGGGCCGACCCGCCACCTTGCCCGTTTGCGATCCAGTCAGTCCTCACATGTACCTGCAGACGTTGACCCACAGACACCCTGACACACATGTGCATGTACACACTCACACATGGACACACATGTACCATACACACATATGCAGACAATGACCCACAGGCACCCTGACACATGCATGCACACCCTCCCACGTGCTCACACACCTGCACACACACATTCACGCACAGACACACATGTGCAAACATAGTCACACATGCACTAAGACACACACATACTCAGAACACATGCATGCACACACACATAGACACACACGTGCTCACACACACACACTTCTCTTCCTGTGACTCAGGGGTCAGAACGTCAGCATCAATGAGAAGTGAGACGGGACCCCAGGCGGCGGGCCCGGCCCCTCCTCTCGGGGTCCTGCACCTGCCCTTCAGCCCAGCCCTCCCTCCTGCCCAGCTTCTCTGGGATCTGCCCACTGGGGCCTTGGGGACACCCGTCACTGCAGTCGAGGACCACTGGGCTGCTGCCAAACCAGCCGGGCAGACCTGGGCCGCGGTCCCGGCTCTCGGAGCTCCCTGTGCCGGCTCCTGTGTGGGCCTCTGCTCCCGCCCTGGGCCCCGCAGAGCTCGGTGCCAGGCGCGTCCAGCGCGTCCCTGGAGGGACAGCAGAGTGCCCGGCCCTGCCACGGCCGCTCGCCCGGCCGGCATGCCCGGCGTCTGGGAAACTAAGTAAGACGTTCTACACGCCATGAACGCCTCCCTTTGTCACTCGGGACAAGCGCCCTTTCAGGGAGCGGGGCCCACGCTCGCTCCCGGAGGCTCTCAGCGAGGGTCTCTCCGGCCACTGCTCTGCCCAGCACCAGGCCTCGCCCTCCTGGTGTTCCTCTGCAGTGCAGGAGCGCGCTGCTGGCGGGGGTTGGCGTGTGGCGTCGGGAACACCGTGGCCCGCCGCGGTCATTCCCGCCCGCGACTTCGCTGCAACGCTGCACCGTGTGCGCTGGGAAGTTCTGAGCCTGACGGAGTAACAAGTCCACTTAAAGAGTTTCCAAAGAGGAGCTGGCGGTGGACGAGCTCAGAGCCATGTCGGTTCTCCGTGTCCTCTCGAGGGAGGCGCCGTCTGCTGGTTGAAGCTCCCGCCCAGGGGCCACGCCTGTTTCCCCGGACCCTGTCTCGTGTGTAGGCGACATGCTTCCTTCCGGTGTGGGTGCCAGTGTCGACAAAACACACTTTCCCACGCGTGTCCCCAGTGTGGCGAGGCCTTCTCGGGGAATCCACCGTGCTCCAGGGAGAACGCGCAGCCCGGCTCGCGTGCACGGGCAGCCCCGCCGCGCTGCGCGCTGGGTGGAGGCTTGTTCTTTCCGGAACGGCTGCGTTCACGGTCCGCACAGACGCCGGAGGGCTGCGGCGTGGGGTGAGGCGGCCCCAGGGCAGCGGGGGACGGCGTGCGCCCAGACTGTCCCCTTCTTGGGGGGAGATGCCGTTTCCCTCCTTTCTGCCCTGCGGGGAGTCAGTGCCTGTTCCCAGGCGGGCAGACTCGACGTTTGTTCCAGCGGTGGCCAGTTCAGTGCCACTGAAAGGTGACAGACTGTGCTCGGGCTTCTCGTCTCTGAGGACGCCGGTCTGAACAATCCCAACAGCACCCCCGTGTGCCGCGCCATGTGTCCACACGCGTGTAGAGCTGTCCCGCCCTCGTCCCGACTCACAGATGCTGAGATGGCGCCGGGAGGCTGTGCAGCCTGTTGGGTGCCGCAGGGTGTCTGAGCGCTCGAGCCGCGGAGCCCACACTCGCTCGCTCACTGCCTGGCCCACGGGACGGGGAGGGGGTGGCTTGGTGGGACCAGCCCCCGCCGGTGCCCGCGGCATGCAGGTGACTAGCGCCTGCGCCAAGGCACGAAGGCGTCAGAGCGGGCGCGTCCAGCGTCGTGTGGGGCCGGGCGGTTTATGTCACAAAGGGCGGGTTTGCCTTTGAACTTGGGTGTTGCCCCTCGATGCGGCCGGAGGAAATCTCGAACCCCTGCCTGGCCAGCTCGACGGTGCCGGTGGCAGCCAGGTCACTGAAGACACGGGTGTCCCCAGCAGGGGGTCGGCGGTGCGTGGCCTGTGGTCCTGGCTTCCGGCTGTAGGTACCGTGTTTCCCCGAAAATAAGCCCTACCCATAAAATAAGCCCTAGCAGGATTTCTAAGCATTTGTGCAATAGAAGCCCTACCCCAAAAATAAGACCTAGTGATGGGCGTGGCCACGCAGCGCATCTGCACAACCCATGCATTTTGTCCCGGAGCGGTAAAGAAGCTGAGCAGCCCTTCTCATCTGCCCCGTGAGAGCTCTATTGCTCCACATGAGAGATTGGGGCCAATGGTTCTAAAGGAAATAGAGTCGCAAGACATTTAGGATGGAATTCGGGGTTTGGAGAGTTACGATGATGTTCCAGAAGAAGACGACTTAACTATATTTGAATAAATGTAGACGGTTGTACCGTCCTTAAAAAAAAAAAAAACCACATCCCCTGAAAATAAGCCCTAGGGTGTCTTCTTGAGGAAAAATAAATATAAGACCCTGTCTTATTTTCGGGGAAACACGGTAGCTCAGCCCCGTGGCACTCGGCAGGGGTGTCCCGCAGCTGTCTGGGCTGTCGGCGGAGGTTCTGGCGGCTGTGGCGGTTCCTTGCTCTTGGGGGCCTTGGCTGGAGCAGCCAGGTGGCCGAGGGAGAGGGAAGGCCGGGAGCGGCAAGGCGTGTGCGAGGGAGCAGCGAAGCAGAGCTGAGTCACGCCGCTCGTCGACGCGGCCGGCCTTGCAGGGACTTGTGCCAAGCACAGTCCGCGGAGCAGCGGCCCCCGGTCTGGGCTGACGGCCGGAGTTCTCCCTGGATCCGAGAGGCACACGAGCCGCCGTTTCATACACCAGGAACACACAAGGATTTTGCAATCTTGCTTGTCCTGGAAACGCGGGATGTGTGGCCGGCAGGAGTCTCGGGAGTCGCCTTGTCCGACGCTCCGTGAACCGAGGTCGGGAGTCGGCGCAGGACTCGTCCAGGTCGGCTCTGGGCGGAGTCGTCCGACGGAGCTCCAGGTGCAGGTGCTGCGTGGCGGACACTCCCGGGGTGAGCTCGGCCCACAACAGGAACCCTGCAGAAGGCCCGCCCGCGAGGCCGCTTGGGGGCCGGGCCACAGTTTCTGACTGCTCAGCCGGGAGCCCTGCACGCAGAGTGCCGTGGCGTCAGCCTAGCTCACAGCAACCTCCAACTCCTGGGCTCAAGCGATCCTCCTGCCTCAGCCTCCCGAGTAGCTGGGACTACAGGCAAGTGCCACCATGCCCGGCTAATTTTTTCTATATATTTTTAGTTGGCCAAATAATTTCTTTGTATTTTTTTAGTAGAGACAAGGGTCTCACTCTTGCTCAGGCTGGTTTCGAACTCCTGACCTTGAGCGATCCTCCTGCCTCGGCCTCCCAGAGTGCTAGGGTTACAGGCATGAGCCTGTCTACTGAAGGCAGATACGTGTGGTTTTTCCGTCAATACTGCCTTTTTGCAACAACAGAACTCAGTATCAAGCAGATCACACATAACTAGCATAACCAGTTGTGATTTTGAGAGATAGAATGTACCTTTCTGCAAAGTCGTGGTGATGCAAACATTTATACACGATTAGGAAGTTTACTCACTAGTTCCTAATTGTCTTCACTTCTTTCTTAAGTGAATTCTTGGTTTCCTAGCCCTGAGAGGACACCTTCCGCATCCATCCTGAGTCTTTCATTGCAGAACCAGAGCCTCCCTGTAAGACAAACCCTGTGGCTTTGCTGCCCCCAAACCTAGAAGGCAGTCGCTCCAGGAGGGAGCTGCACCCAGCGTCCCGGGCACTCCCGTGGCCCTGCTGGGCTCTCCTGTCTTTGGCGTTTGCCGGCCTTGACTACAATAGAGCAGGAGACGCGAGGGTGAGATGCCGGGTCCCTGTGCCCGGGAGCTCAGTGCCAATGTGCCCTGACCCTGACATCCCCTCGTCATTAGAGCAAGACTTCCCAAAACACACCCAGTGAGCGCGTCTCTGCACACAGAGTGCCGGCAATCCTGGAGACGCCCTCAGGAGCCCGCTGGGCTGTTCCAGCCAAGGCCTGGAGCCGGCGTGCGGGAGAGGGGGCCCCCTGTTTCTCTGCCCTACGCCTGAGCTGCCAAGCTGGGCTCTGTGACTTTGGCTTCCTCATTCGTGATAACGGGGTCGAAAGACCCTCCTGGGTGGTGGCTGTGAAGGTCAGGTGGAACGCGGAACGCTGAGACACATCCGCTTGCAGCAGACGCCAGCATCCTGTGGCCGTGGTGCTGTTTCTGCCACGACCATGGCCTCGTGGCTCCAGTGAGGGAGTGTTTAGGGCCACTCTGCTGCGAGGTCAGCCTGCGAGTCTGCGGACTGTCCACGGCAGGGTCCTGAAGTCTCCTGCCGGCCCCTCCCCATGGCGCGGAGCAGGGTGGCCAGCGCTGGCACTAGAGTCCACTCTACACGGCGGGGGCCTCCACCTGTGCCCCGGGACGCAGAGACCCATTGTCCAGCCCCCCACCCCCTCTCACGCCAGTCTGCTCCACAAACATGATCCACGCAAACCCCTGCCACGTGCAATAAAGGGCTGCGGCTGCCAGAGCCCTCGCATGGCACAGTCCTCGTGCTTCTGGGGCGCCTTTCCCGAGATGCTGTGGGTGGCACTTTCTGAGCAGCCGCAGACAATGTGGCTTCTGCAGCAACCAGGCCCCCCTCGGCCTCCTCACCCGGCCCATGGCCAGCCACGCCTGCCACGAAGTGAGCGTGAGATGACACGTGGCTCGACTGAGCAGCCGTAACCGAGAAAACCCTCACCCTGCCTCTCTCTTTCCCCACAGGAATACTTCTACCCACGGTACTTAGGTAAGTGTCCACGTCCACGTCACGTGGCCGTCACAGAGGCGCGGCGGGGGGGTGCATGTTCCGTGTCGGAGAACCCCGGTCTGGAGTTGCTCCTGGAGAGAGGACTGCTCAGTCCCACAGCGCAGAGCTGGCCGGAGTGCGCAGGTCGGAACGTGGCTTCCTTGTCTACTTCGTGCCGTGATTCTGTCCCGTGTTCGTGGAACCTCTCGCGAAGCCGCTATTCGCAGACCTGCCTTAGCTCAGACCCGCTCTCATCTGGAAGGGGGCGGGGTGGGGGTCCCCAGACCTTCTCATCACAGGACCCAGCAGTGCTGAGCCACCGAGGCCCACAGACGTGTTTGTGTGGCTGTGTTCGTAGACATCCAGCACGTTATTAATTAAATCCGTGGACACTGAACATGTTCCTGTCTGAGGAATGGGAATGTAGACGGGCCTGCGGGTGTCAGAGCAGCGGTGTCACCGCTCGTGGGACAAACTCCAGTGACACCCGGTCCTGTCGGGACCATCGCTCTGACCTCACGGCTCCCCGAAGGACGCTCTGATTATCCTTCAAGAACCACATACACGGGGTGGGGC
>CAUYPO010092035.1:0-13458 GCA_963574435.1 Cheirogaleus major
ATCACATGCAACAAGGATCAATCTCACAAACATAGTGGTGAGTAGTCAAAGTTAGACATAAAAGAATATATACTATATAACTCCATTTTTATAAAGTTTAAAAATGATAAAAATGAACTCCTATGGTGGTGTTAAAAGTCAAGATAGTGATTAACCTTGGTGGGGAGGAATGACTGAAAGGATTTAGGAGGGGGCTTCTATTATCTTAGTAAAGCTCTATTTCTGAGTCTGTGTTCTGGTTAGATGGATGTGGTAATTTTGTGAAAATTCACTGAGCTACACACTAATGATTTGTGTATTTTTTGCATGCATATTTATATTTCAATAAGTTTATTTTTTAAAACTATATACTAAAAAGACATTAAAAGGCAATAATAATTTAAACAGTGTAGATAAAATGTAAGGAGGTAAATGAGTGGTATAGAAAATAGTGCTATGAAATGTGTGTGTGTTTCTCTCTTTCTGTCTCCATTTCTGTCTCCCCACTCAAAGAAGCAATTTAAAACTATGGCAATTTTCTAGAAACTTCGGGACAAAGTCTATTTAGTAATTGACAATCTTAGTCAATTTGTCAATAAGACAAATAAGATAAATATGTACAAAATGACTATAATTAGCTAAATAATAGTAAATAAGTAGGCAGTTATAAAGTTATGATAAAGATTAAGAGAAAAGGTGGTAATTTCAAAGGATTTACCTGCAAATTAAAAATTAAAAACCAGTATTCTAAAAGGAAAGTCATAGTCAAAATTCAAAATAAAAGGCCAAAACATTTGTAAGAAAGTGAGAAAGTGTTAATGTTCACAGCATGAAAAGCCCATACAAATTGGCATAAGAAACATTAAACAATGGAAAAAGTAGTGGAATAAAAGAAACGAGCAGACAATGCGCGAAATAAATATACGCATAAACAAACTTAGGACAAAATGTCCATATTCACTAATAAACATATTAGAACAAGTTATAAAATGCATCCTATAAAATGTAAAGGTTTTCATTAAAAAAACAAAAAACATTCCCAGTGTTGATATAGTGAACTTGAGATTGTTATATACGACCCCCTACTTAAGTGACAAGCCAGATTATGACCTTGGCATTTTGAACATTCTCAAGCAGGAGGCTGCTCTACAGAATAAATAGCTGAGCCCTATGCTACCAAAGGGTCATCTGTGTTTGTTCCCAAATTTGTCTATGCCAGTTCTTATTCCTGCAAGCAACTAAAATTATTAATGTTTAAAGACAACCATTTCTATGAAAACTAAGTTAAATGTTATGTAAGTACAGGCCATAAATGCACACTGCACTGTTGTCAAAGTAGGCATGGGTGAGAAAATAGTAAAGTACTGATGGGAAACATAAAAATTCAGGAAGGATTCTGAACTCAGATCGCTTCACACGTATCTTTACATTCTTGTTCTTCAAAGAAACTGAAACTGGAAGGAATAGCCTATGAATTACATGTACTTTAATCAGGATAGAATGAGGTAGAACTATACTGAAACAAAAGGCTCAGCCAAACATCAAAAGATTGGCTTATGGCATAAAATTTTAACATTCTGCCTTTTAAGACATGTATGTAAAATATTTAACTGTTTAAAATTAACAAACCAAATACTAGTTTGGATTCTATTGAATCAAAAGGCTTTACTCCAGTAAACATTGTTAATGCAAAAACAAAATATTAGCCCATCTTAGATCACTGTAAAAGGAAAACTGTTATTTCCATTTGCAGGCATCAGCTTTTATTAAAAAGAAAATAAGGAGCAAATTATCTTGTCATAAAACTGTCCCCTGGGGTATGCTGTTTCCTGGGGTACAATGTCTTTAATCATCTTTTTTTTTTTTTACTGACAGAAGATCACATGGGATACAGAATATTTATGACCAAGGCAATTCTAATTACATTGACACCAGGGTTAGTATATCAAAAGATCTGAAAATGTTAAAACCTTATGATCAAAAAATTATACTTCTGAAAACCAATACTGATCAATACTGAATAATCCTCATGTTCTGATGATAATTTTACTGCCTATTTCTCTGAGGAATCAGAAACAACTGAAAGAAAAATATGTATTTTCCCTTTCACCACACTACTCAATCAACCTACATCTGCATCCTTATCATATGCATGCTTTTCCTTCATAAATTGGTTCCACTCCTTTCCATCTACTAAAGGTCATTACTTACAAAATTATCCTCTCTCTCCACTTCATTAATTTTTCTTTCTTTGAAATCATTCCCTTGAGCCTAGAAATGTGTTCTAATACCTCACATCTGAAAATACATTTCCTGTACTCTATGGGTCTGTTTCCCTTTATTTGTGAGACACAGTCACACTCTGTTGCCCCAGGTAGAATGCCGTGTCATCATCATAGCTCACAGCAACCTCAAGCTCCTGGGCTTAAGTGATCCTCCTGCCTCAGCTTCCTGAGTAGCTGGGACTATAGGCGCATGCCACCATGCTTGGCTAATTTTTCTATTTTTAGTAGAGATGGAGTCTTGCTTTTGCTCAGGCTGGTCTTAAACTCCTGAGCTCAACCAATCCTCCCACTTCAGCCTCCCAGAGTGCTAGGATTACAGGTGTGAGGCACGGTGCCTGGCTTGCTTCCCTTTTATGGCAAAATCCATCCAAACAATTGTTTAAACTTATTTTCACCATTGCCTCACCTCCCATTTTTTCTTTTCTCTCAAATGGTCCCATCTTTGACCAACTGGAGCCTCTTCAAATTGGCTATTCTTCCCTGACCACCTTATCTAAAATTACCCCATTCACTCATTATAATTCTCCATACCCTTATTCATATTACTTCATAACACTTAATCACTTCAGGATATTTAGGAATCCATTTGTTTGTTTACTTGTTTATTGTGTGACTCTCCAACTACAATTTAAACTCCATGAAAAGAGGGCAAGGAAGAAATATATATATAAAAGTCAAAATACAAAATATGAGCTAGAAAGGCATTAGATCCAAAATATAGGTAAAATGGTTATCACTAGGGAGGAAAGCTTTCTCCTATTGAAATGGGAGGGAAATGTGTAAGAGAAGAAACAAGCAGGAAGTGCAAATATAGATGAAATTTCTTTGGTGGCTCCTGCTGAGAAGATCAAGGTGTTCTTCCCAAGTTTCAGGTCTCTTCTTCATAATCAACAACTAAGGAGTACGTTTCCTCCCCAGCCAGCAGGCCTGGGCCAGGCCGCAGTGGCTCGCCTCTGTCTGCTCAGCACTTACCTGGGCTCCATCCTCTTTGCTCATCCCTCACAACCATCCAGGGCTCTTTCCCTTGTTCCAATAGAGTAATCACATCTGGCTTAGAAATGGAACAGCCTGCTTGAAAGAAAATAACGGAACATAATAAAGGAAGAGTTTATTTGATCAAGCCTTCAGAATAAAGATGACTATCAGGATTGAAAAATATTCACATTAGAGTTACTTTAGGATTACAAGGAAACACAAGAACAGAGAGGTAGGGACATGGTCTTATTTTAATTTAAACTTATATAGGATCTGTCTCTTGAGGGCAAGTAATAATTGAGAACACTGGTTTCAAATCCTGCCTCTGTCACCTCCATCACTAGAACAAATAATTTAAATCTCTCTGTGCCTCAGTTTCCTCAGTTGTAAAAAGGGGGTAATAGTAATGTGTACACCCAGGGATGTTGTGAGGTTTGATTTAATGTTTAGATAAGTGCCTAGTTCACTGCTTCATAATGTCTAAAAGAGAAAAAGAACAAAATAAAAGAAAAACTTTTAAATGAAAATCAAAATTTAAACAAATTAAAAAAAAAAAAAGATAAGTGCCTAGTACATGTTAAGCATTACACAGGTTAATTAGAGACTATTATTTTTAAATTTTAATAATACGTTTCTTGCCAGGATATTCACTCAATGTTAAATGGGTGAATGTTCACATGTTTTAAACTTTTAATCACAAAACAGTTAAAAGATAATGTGTGTGTTGTAGGAAACAGAGTATGTCCACTTGAGTTTCAATGAACTGTTGATTCAACCCAGCATCACAAAGGTTGTTTAGCTCTTTTACTAGATATATAGAACCAGACACCTCCATCTTCCTATTTTCAATACAGGTGAGTCCACAAATAATATGGATCATCTATAGCCATATAAAACCAGGTTTCTTTCACAATGGTTTTGCTGTGAGTCTCTAAGAATTTATATCCAGCTATTATTAAAGAGAGGTAATAACAAAAAAGAAAAAAAATAACAGAAAAGACAAAAAAAATATGTAAAGGTCATTGAATTATTGGGGAAGATGAAGGTGCTTAATTATTGAGGAAGATGAAGGTGCCTATTGCCAAACTAGAAAGCAGATACTCAGCTAGTTTTTAGAAAGACAGCCTAGAAATTTAGACTTGTGAATTTCTAAATCGTTTGACACAGATAAGCTTACCCAATGACACCAAGTTGCTATAGTTCTCTAATATCACATCTCTGTACAAATTCCTCTGATGTGAGTTCAGGCATTCCCATTCTTCCTGAGAAAAGTCTACAGCCACGTCTCTGAACATCACCAAATCCTGAAATGATAAACCCGTGTATTATTTGTAAGAGTAAAGAAACTATTCTGAAGATGGAAGAAGGATCTCAATGATATATGCTCATTTCATATATCAAATGAATAGGCTGGAGCTGGAGGCCTGTGATATGGGTAGGTGGCAGTAACGAAATGAGACTTAAGCAGAATATCTACATGTTCTTGAAGATTTCTATTAACACAGACCAGGGGTTGGCAATTGTTTTATATAAAGGGCTAATATTTTAGCTTTTGCATGCCACACATGGTCTCTGTTGCATATTCTTCTTTCTTTTTTTTTTTTTTTTAACAATTCTTTCAAAATGCAATTAGTTTTCAGGCTGTACCAAAACAAGCCACAGCCTGAATTTGGCTCAAGGGCCCAATTTGTAGTATTTGTAGTTTGCCCGTCACTGCTATAGCCAAAACTTCCTATGTTATGATATAACTAATTTTACATATTTCCAGACATGTTCAGGTAATTCTCAGAATTTCCCAATTGACTGAAATAGGTTCATCAGAACACTGCTTGCATGGGGGTGGTAGCTCACACCTACGGTCCTAGCACTTTGGGAGGCTGAGGCCAGAGTATTGCTTGAGGCCAGGAGTTGGAGTCCAGCCTGGGCAACATAGTGAGACCCCCATCTCTACAAAAAAATGTTTTTTAAAAAAGAGCACTGCTTGCAAATGGCCTAAAAAATTCTCAGTAAATGTGACTTACCTATCCTTTCTTCCTTTAAGGATCTAAAAAAAAAAAAAAAACTGATGGACTTTTTCCCCCCAAAATGAATTGTAAATCTCTATTTTTAAAAAGTAGAAAAGTAGAGTTTGCACAAAATTAAAGAATTTATTCCAGATCTAACTTTATCATTATGTTGTCTCATTGGCATTTTTCCTTATAACAAATCCTTTATTGGATGTTTTAAATTTACACGATAAAGTAGTTCCCCTCATATTCAAGGTTTCCCTTTCCAGTTAACCTCAGTCCAAAAAATATTAAATGGAAGATTCCAGAAATAAACAATTATAAGTTTTCAATTGCATGCCATTCTGAGTAGTGTGATGAAATCTCACACTGTCCACTCCACCGAACCCAGGATGTGACTCATCCCTTAGTTCAGAATATCCACTCTGTATATGCACCTGCCCACTAGTCACTTAGCAGACATCACATCTAAAAAGCACAGTATATACAGCGTTGGGTACTATTCAAAGTTTCAGGTATCCATGAGGGGTCTTGGAACGGATCCCCCTAGAATAAGGGGGAATATTGTACTGTATCTCATGGATATGTTACACTTAATAATGGTTATATTTAGGTATTTCTATACTTATAGATATATTAATTTACATTTAGAATTTATATTACACAAAATCTCTGAAGCTGTGAAGTCCAATATGCTGGCTTGGCGACATCTAGTTATTGAGCAGTTGAATTGTGGCTAGTCCAAATTCTGATGTGTATAAGTGTAAAATATATTATCAGATAGTGAAGACTTTAGAAACAAAACATGTAAAATATCTCAATGATTTTTATACTGATTACACTCTGAAATGATAACATTTTAGCTATATCAGGTTAAATAAAACATTAAAATTAATTGCACCTGCTTCTTTTTACTTTTTAATGTGACTACTGAAATATTTAAGATTATATACGTACCTTGCATATTACTCTATACTTCTAGAACGTTATTACTAGAAAATTTTAAATTACAAATGTAGCTTGCATTATAATTCTTTTGGACAGTGCTATTCTAAGGTGTTCTCTGGTCCTAAGAGTCTCAGATCAAATACCCCCCTCTAGGGACTTCATTTCTGCTCCATCTCTGCTTTAGATGGAGATGGAGCACAAAAAAGATGCTGAATGATTCGTTCAATGCACGCATGGACATGGATGGAGAAGAGAGGGACACATAAGAGGGGCCTGGACTGCCTGGCTCCAACTCTCACTAGGATGAGAGAATTCACTAGAATTCCTATTCACTAGAATGGGAGAGATTAGGGAGCACCTGTTGGATGGGGCTCTGTTAGGAAGTTTCAGAATAACAAATGAGAATGTTCACATAACCTAAATTTCAAATAGAATTCCAAATAGAGAGAAATACCAACTTACATGAGCCATGATTTCAGGATTTCAAGAACTGGTCAGTTTTCCTCAAGGTTCAAATACTGGAGAAGCAGGGGACAGAAGCCAGAGCTGGAGGAACAATGTAAAGCCATGAGAACAGAATTGCCTCAGAGCTTCCAAGTTTTAAAAACCTATATTCCTTCTCCATTCCTATATGCAACCCTCCTCCCCGACACACAGACAAGTTATGATAGGTAAGAGGTAGTTTAGACAAATGTATGTCCTCCCCGAAACCACAGAGAAATCAGCTACACAAGGAATAGACACAAAGCAGAGACTCTTCTGTGTCGAGGCTCTCGCCCAGACATTTCAGCAGGAGCTTCCAGGTAGTACCATCGCCCATCCCAGGCAGGCTGGTCTGGACCCGAGAATGGGTTGTGCAGACCCATCCTGAGCAGACCTTCCTCCCTTCATTCTCACCTTTCCAGCTGAGAAGAGTGAATCTGTGAAACCTGGGCATGGATAATTCTCTAGAAAGTAGAAATAACCCATCAACTTATTAGTTAGAACCCACTAGTAACTAAGGAGATGCATATTAAGGGAAATGGATTTGCAGATTGGAAAAATTTATGATATCTCATATTTACTAAGTTTTGGGGGAAACAGATACTCAATTGTATGATTTATAAAGAATCAAATGATGTGTGGATAGAAAGTATTTATAATGTGACAAAAAAATCTGGAAAGAACCTAAATATCCTTCAACAATGTTAAATAAATTATCAGGCATTCACACAATGGAAAACTAAACATTCATTAAAAATGAAGGTAAAATTCTTATTTGACGTCTTGGGAAGATGATCACTACATGTTGTTGGGGGAAGACGGATTAGAAAATATTATTGTAATGTGATTATATTTTGGCAGGAAAGCTACACATGTATGCACACATGTATATGCATGTGCATAAAATAATCGGTAAACTGGAATAAAATTGTATTGTGTTACCTCTACTGGATGTTATCCCAGGTGATCTTTATTTTGTTCTTCTCTGGAGTCTCTGAATTTTTAATTAAAAGTTAAAAAATTTGTATCACTTATACCTGGACATAAATTAAATATAGCTATGCAAGGAGTATTACAAAAAGCCCTAACAGTTCCATGGCTACCACTCTGCCCCCATCTTTCAAATCCAGAGGCAACAATTTTCACTTCTTTTAACTGTTCCTTAGGTATTAAAATTGGAATGTTTAGAATATTTCTGCCCAATAAGTGATTTCTTAAATAATTTACATTTAAATGACATGCAAATATTGTGACTTCTGATTTTTCAGTTTTAATCATTATCTATTCACCTCCTATTATGGAAGGCTATCTTTAACCCACCCACTTCCCACCTTATATATGCATAGTTGCAGACCCCTTGTCCTTTCAATATGGTTTTATTCTATTTCAGGGTAAATGAATATTTAAAAGAATTTTTAAAATAAATATTGAGTTTACATTATTATAAACACCATTACCAACTGTGCTATGTAGTATGCGCAGATTATTTTGCCTTCCTTGCATAAGTCTTGTTCTTCTCTGAGATTAAAACAAATCTTGTTTTTCGTAAGCTTAGTTTTCTAGGAAATTATCATTAATTCATTTCTCAAAATCACTCAATTGAAAGATGAAGATCCTGGCATAAAACAGCAGAGCTGTTCTCATACTCTAAGAATGAAAAATAATTCTTTATAAAACCAGCCAAATACTTCAAACACTTGCATCCCACCTGGCAAAAGCCAATGCCACATTCCTAAATCTCTGAAATTCACATGACGTTGAGGTGAAAAATTGGTCAAGTCATAGGAGCCAGAAAGACGCTTCAAGAAATTGGGAAGTTTTGAATATTTCTGCCCAAGAAGTGATTTCTTAAATAATTTACAAAACATCCATAAAATGGAATACTATGGTAGGTAATCAATAAATAATAAATTTTAGAAAACAGTTAAAGGAATGGAAAATATTCAATATATATTGAAAGAAAAAAATCAGTTTATAAAATATATGATTAGATTTTTTTAAACCATTAAAGTGAAACAGACATCAACAAATGGAAAAATCTCTTAAAATTTCAATTTTGAGATTTAAAAATTTTTAAATCAGAATTAAATCTCCCAATTTAACTGAAATTTCTATAATCTTAAGAATTGTAAATATTTGGAAGGTTTGTCAAACCAGAAAGGGATCACTGGGATTTCACCTTTCTCCATACATTCATGGAGGTATTATAAAATCCACGAGAGCACTGAATTCCTCTTTTTAACTAAGAACTAAAGGTCTTGGTTTGTTTTAAATTTTCAATTAGTATTATCCTATTCTTCAAAAATTAGCCGGGCGCGGTGGCTCACGCCTGTAATCCTAGCACTCTGAGAGGCTGAGGCGGGCGGATCGCTCAAGGTTAGGAGTTCGAAACCAGCCTGACCAAGAGCGAGACCCCGTCTCTACTAAAAATAGAAAGAAATTAATTGGCCAACTAAAAATATACGGAAAAAAATTAGCCAGGCATGGTGGCGCATGCCTGTAGTCCCAGCTACTTGGGAGGCTGAGGCAGAAGGATCACTTGAGCCCAGGAGCTTAAGGTTGCTGTGAGCTAGGCTGACGTCACGGCACTCACTCTAGCCTGGGCAACAAAGTAAGACCCTGTCTCAAAAATAAATAAATAAATAAATAAAACCATACACAAAAACATATATGCTAGAGGCATATTTTGGGAAAACATATGCTCTAAAATATTAATATTGGTTATTTCTGCATGTTGAAACCATTGATAATTTTAATTTTCTTCTTTATAGATTCCTTAGTTACTAAATATTTCACAAGCCTGCATCAATTCCATATCATCAGAAATATAAGAAAAAAGCTATTCCCATTGAAAATTTTTTTAAATGAGTGGGAGGATAGGGTATTTTATGGTCATCAAGAAAATTGCGATTAAAGAGGCCTGTCTGTATAAGTGGTGACTACAGGGAAATCAGTGTGATTCAAAACATAATTCCTACTAATACTGGAACATCTTATCTCATCTGTTGATCCTGAGATCCTTCTGTGAAGGATCACCATCCTGGTTCACACATTTCCAAAGATACAGTATGCACACCAGACAAAAACAAAGTTGCTACTGCATAGCAACTGTTTAATCATTTGAGCTTACCCCTCCTTGGCTGCAGGGAAAAATCAATTATTAAATACTTGCGTGAATTGTCACAAAATATCCTACAAACTTTTATCATACCATTCAAGAGTCACATGTAACAACAATTTCTCAAAGATTCCTATTCACAACAATAAATACTCCTCAATATTACATTATATATTTTTTCCTATAATTATAAACATAATTTTTATTATTGCATAACATTCCATCACATTTCCATATTGCTGGTACCAGTTTGTAAAAGAATATCCCCAAAGTCATTCCCAGTTATTTCAGACTTTGATTCTAGAGCAGTGAGAATCAATCTTGTTGGAGCTCATACAACTTTGATGATATCACAAAATGATAAAATCCTCATCAAAAACTAACAATTTACAAAATATATATGTAATTCTGTTTATAATCTTAAGAAACTTTTGTTGTCCTGAAAGCCATAAACAGAGTCCAAAGACCTTATTACTAATCCCTGTTCTGGGCGACTCGAGCAACTTACAGCATCCATAATTACCTTCACCTCTCATTGTCCTTAGAAATACAGAAAGCTGATAGGAAATGACTAAATATCATCACTTAATAGCAACAGCTAGTATTTTTTTTTTTTTTTTTGAGAGTCTCACTCTGTTGCCCGTGCTAGAGTGCCGTGGCGTCAGCCTAGCTCACAGCAACCTCAAACTCCTGGGCTCAAGCGATCCTCCTGCCTCAGCCTCCCAAGTAGCTGGGACTACAAGCATGCACCACTATGCCTGGCTAATTTTTTCTATATAAATTTTTAGCTGGCCAATTAGTTTCTATTTATAGTAGAGACAGGGTCTCGCTGTTGCTCAGGGTGGCTTCGAACTCCTGACCTTGAGCGATCCGCCCGCCTCGGCCTCCCAGAGTGCTAGGATTACAGGCGTGAACCACCATGCTGGGCCAAACAGCTAGGACTCACTATGTGCCAGGACTCACTAAGGACTCACTATGTGCCAGGCTTCTCTGGCCCAGAAATTAATTCATGTTATCTCTACAAAACAACTCCACGAGTATACACTATTACAATACTGACTAAACATGAGAAAACTGCAGCACAGAGAGATTGCCCAAACTCATTCAGATTTAAGCAGCAGTCAGGATTCAAATACTCATAATCTAGTTTCAAAATTCTTAACCACTACAGTACCCTAGACCTCTCTCAGTCTAGCCAAAGATATACCCAATACAAACTCTTGCTGCCAAACCACAAAACTCATCTGGCTGGCACCAAAAATTTCTATTCATGAATTGCCCCGGAAAAAAATCCCCATTCCTACTCTTAAAATCATTAAAAATATCTAAACCCTAAAGTAAACTACTCTTTAACGAATCACTGTTAAAAACAAAGCATGAACATTAACCTCTAGCAGGGGTATTTCCATATCATCAAAAACCTTAGAAAAATAGTGCTCACAGAGCAATTGGATGGTTAACTAATCGTGTGTCTAACTGCAGAAATGCATGAAATGGGTACTAGAAAAGGGAAAGTATTTGGTCCCCTGCCTTTAACTAGGAAAGGAAATCCTAAGAGAAGGAAATCAAATGCATTTCACAGAAACAAAGCAGCAGCACAAACTTACACGGAACCCTGATTTTAGAGGAGCAGCAGCAATTCGTTCCACCTTCTCAGGGGCCTTCTCTGGAAAGCGGCAGGGCTGGGGAAGCAGACACGGTTCATGACACCCCAGGCTTTTCTTGACACAGTCAGAACCCACCCTCCCCGCTTCTCTGGCCCAGCTAACTGCCACCTGCATTCATGCACAAATGGAAACAAGAGGGAGATGGGAGAAGGGCCGCAGTCACCCGTGTTTGGGGTTCGCAGCTCTGCGTAGGCTGCAGTTCGACACCTGGGCCGCCCACCCGCCGGGGCCGCACGCTGCGTCGTCCCGGGAACTGTCCAGCGTGTCCTCCTCGCACGCAGAGACCCGCCCCGAATCTAGGCCCCGGCGTTTTGCAGGGGACCTTCATGCTGGGGCTCCGTCTCCGACTTCCCTCTCGGGCCTTTTCTCTACAGCCGAACCTGGGTGGCTGAAGCGAGGACGGAGGTGCTCGGGGCCTCTGGGTCTCTCGCTGCACGAAAGGCCGCACCCACAAACCGGGCCCCGCACCGTTACTGCCGCTCGAGCCTCCAGGCCTCAGGACCGCGGGACCTCAGTCCCGGGGAAACGCAAGGCTGCTGAGGCTCCAGGCACCTGTGCTCCGCCTCCGGCCGGGTCTGCAGAGAGCCTGGCCCCTCCCGTGCTCGCTGCCCCCAGAAAAGCAGCGGCCGCATCCGAACTTGCCTCACCGCGCTCAGGCCTCACCCTACTCGGTGGAGCCCACAGCCCGCCAGACCGCGGCACCGGGGCTCTGGAGAGCGCCGGGTTCGGTCGAGAGTGCGCATGCGCGCCGGGGGCGCGGGGGTCAAGTTCCCGGCTGCGCGGGTCTCCGAGGGCGGGGCGCCTGGGGCCGGGTCCCGGCCGGGAGGTCGAGCAGGGAGGCACGACCCTGTAGGATGCGGGGTGTCCCGTGCCTCAGACCTCGTACGGGCGCTGCCGTGACTGGCCCGTCATATTGAGAGTAATCCGGGCCTGCTCCCCTGTGGGAACTGTAGTCCAAAGTCAGAAAAGCCGTATATTGCCGCTTTTTCCATCGGGTTCCCGACTCGGCCTCCTGCGGAAGCCACGAGCACCGCGCGACCCCCGAGCCGTGTGGAAATTAGTTTGTGTCCGGAATGCGCATGCGCGCGGGGGACCCGGGCGAACCCGGGGCGCTTCCACGGGAGAGGGAGACTTGTGGGGCCGCACTCGTGAAGGGGGTGGGGACGTTTGAGGTGGTAGGGGTCGGCTGGCGCCAGGATCTTGAGTTAGGCCGTCCGAATCTTTATGCCTGTAGAGATGACCGTGGCGGTGATCGGGGTGGAAGAAACCCCAGCGTCCCGAGCAGGGGCCAAGGCGAGGCTCGTACTCCCTGTTTGGCTTTTGCTGGGCGACGGCCACCGTGCCCCGTTTGCGTGGACCGAGCGGGGTGACCGCACACTTGTGTTTTCGCTCACGGGGCCGTTTCCTGCGCGCGTATCATTCTTTAGGTGGGGGGCTGGGATGGTACCACAGGGAAAGCGGCGCGACGATGCCTGACCCCGACACCGGGTGTGGGGTGTCCGCTTGTGAAGTGCCTGAGATGGCGTGTGTCTGTGGACGTGGCCGTGCCCCATCTGTGTTATTTCTGGAATGGTTTTGACAAGGTCTGGTTTTGATAGGGTTCTTGTTTCTGCGTTTGTGGGTCACTCTGAAACTGAGTGTTGGAGTTTTGATCGTCCGCATCTGGCCATTAAGTGTACACTCAAGACTGGTGCTGTGGCACTTAAGCAGGCGACATAATTACAGGCACAAGAAGCATTGGAAAGGAGGAGGTAAGATTATCGCCGTTTCCAAGAAATGGTATTGTAAGAGTGAATAATCAGAAAATTGAAATGAATAGGACTTCAGAGAGTGAGAGGGACAGGTACTTTATTTTCTCTCAAAACTGCACTTGCGGTATTGCTCTGTGAATGAGGGCTTTCCCCCCTTTCTCCTAGATGAAATCTTGGCCGAATTCAATAATGTCTTCAAGTAGTCTTAGATGGTAAACGTTTCTTTGAACACTTTTAATTAAAACA
>CAUYPO010092036.1:0-12530 GCA_963574435.1 Cheirogaleus major
AACCACAATGAAAATATTAACAGGCTTTTTGTTTGTTTAAGAAGTTGTCAAACTGACTCTAAAATGTATAAGGAAATGCAAAGAACCCAGGAAAACAAAACTTTCTGGAAAATAAACAAAATAAAGGATTTTTTCTACTAACTTTAAGACTATTAAGCTACAGTAATCAAGACATATTATGCAAGTACAATAATAAACAAATATATCAATAAAGTAGAATACAAATTCTGGAAATAGATTCACTCATGGTCACCTGGGATTTAATGACAATGCCAAGACGATTCAATAGGAAACAGACCATGTTTTTATCTAATAGTGTTGAAACAGCTAGTATTCATATGGACAAAGTATATCTTAAATGATAACTCATACAATACATAAAATTTAATTTTAAAAAGATGATAGACCTTGATGTTGAACATAAAACTCTTAAGCTTCTGGAAGTAGATACAAGAGAATATATATATAACTGTGGAAAGCAAAGATGTTTTTAGATGAGCCACAAAAAAAAATCACTAAGCAAAGAATAAATACTGATACATTGTATTGATACATCTGTTCATTCTTAAGCAGCTTTAAGAAAATGAAAAAGAAAGCCATAGATTATGGTAAAATACTTATAATGGGTATATCTGACAATGTACTAGTGTGTAGATTATATAAAGAGTTCCTATAACTCAATAGTAAAAAGAAAATGTACACAGCTCAATAAAAATTGGCACAATTCGTGAACAAAAACTTCAAAACTTAATAGACACAATGGCAAGAATAACATGAGTTGTTTAACAAATGCAAATCAAAATCATAATGAAACAGTATTTCACACCCAATAGAGGCTATAAAATTGAAAAGGACTGAAAATATCAAATGTTGGTGATAATGTAGAGCAGCTAGAACTTTCATATCAATACATATTAATGTAACACACTCCTATTCTATGTCCAAGCAATTCTACTCCTAGAAAATAATATTTTCCCAGATAAATGAAAATATTGGTCCACAAAAAAGACTTGTAAACAAATGTTCATAACTTTATTCGTAATATCCCCAAACTGGAAACAACCCCAATTTTCCTATCAACAGGAAAATTAATGAATGGAGGTATATTCATTCAATGGAAAACTACACATTAACTTAAAAACTCAACATCAATAAATACATCGTTGTGAACTCTCAAAATCCAGTCATGAAAGAGTAGGTATACATAAGTCCATTTAAATGGAGCTCACTAAAAAGGTAAAACTATCTATGGTGAGATAAAATAATGAAGAATAATTGTCTATGATAGATCGGGATTTACTAGAGAAATTAAAAAAGAAAAATTTCTGGGATGAAGGAAGTGCTCTATGCTTTGATCAGAGTGCTAGTTATTGCTTATAGATTTTACCAAACTAATCACATGGTGCCCTTAAGAACAGTACATTTCAATGAATGTACATTATTATGTTAAAGTAAAAAGGACTCTGGCTAATGTCCAGAGTGGATATCACTGAGAAAGAATAGCCAAACTCATTATTATGCCTTTGTGAATATCTCTGTTCTTTAAGTAAGTCTTTTTTCCTTGATCAGTGAGATATTTTGGTTTTTTTTTTTTTGATATTCAGCATTTTTGAAGTCTATTTTTCAAGTATAAATATCGTTAATTTATTGAACTGATATAACTAAGGGGTAGCTTTTTCCAAGTTTAAAATCCAGGAATTTATAAATTTAGTATTAGTTATCTGGAAGTACCTCTGGAGGGTAAACCCTTTACATTTTTAGAATGCAGTAGGGGTGATAGTTGCCTTGTGAGACAGAAATTTTAAAATTAAAAAGCAGAGACACAATGTTATATGAAGGAGACAGGAAAACAACATACTGCAAATACATAAATGTAATCTGACTGTATGGATTAAGAAAGCTAAATAATAAATGCATCGATCAGAAAGGGTTAAGATTAAACCATAAATCCTACAGCAAAGTAATTTGTAGATACAGGTTTTGGCAGCTGCTAGCCCACCACAGTTCTGTAGAAAGAGAACTTTGGCCATCAGCTTTCAAATACACTTAGACTGCTGGCAGATCAATCCTTATGCTGAGAAGAATAAGACATGATGTTTGCTTTATGGGTTTAATAATATGTGTCTGCCCTTTGACACATGGAACACTTGTGGAATGATGATAGAATCATGTATCTGAGTCAGTAAATTTGGTGGTCAGACACTGGATCATAAAAATTTTAGCATAAAAGAACTGCCACTTTGTAAAGGTTTTAGAGATATGGACTAACTCATCTTCCATTTCCAACTGTATTCCCATTGCTTCACTTCTTTTTATTTCTATTAATTTTACAGAAAAATATTTTTGCCATTTATTCTTTTCTTAAATTCTCTATCCTGTTGGACCTGCAGACTTTGCTAACATTTAGAATTTTTATATTTTATTTATTTTTTTAATTTTTTTATTTCAGAATATTACAGGTGTACAAATGTTTAGGTTACATATCGCCTTTGCCCCTCCCCAGTCAGAGCTGCAAGCACTTTAAATTCTTGTTTTCTCTTCCATTGTTATGCTTGTATGGCAAATTCTAAACACTGGTTGAACACAAGTATACACATTTTCTATGTCTAAAACCTGTATATCTGAACTTAACTGGAAATAGTCATATAATCATATTGACAGAACCCTTTTTAAATTCATTATTACGTCAAGCTTGAAATAGACAAACATCACTGTCAAAAATTAACACTACATGTCCTAAATACATTTGCTTTTTTAGGATGTGATATAAATATCCCAGAAACTTGCTTTCAATAGATCCCTTCTTACATGATCTTCTATTTTTCTTAATTTATTATGCTCAGTTTAGTGGCTCTCATTTTATTCTTCATTTTCTGACATTTTTGCCTAGCCATTTTCTACTTCCTCATCTTTGCACTTGCTGTTTCTCTAACTGTAGCATTTTTTTTTTTTTTTTGAGACAGAGTCTTACTCTGTTGCCCTGGATAGAGTGCTGTGGCATCAGCCTAGCTCACAGCAACCTCAAACTCCTGGGCTCAAGCGATCCTCCTGCCTCAGCATCCCGAGTAGCTGGGACTACAGGCATGCGCCACCACCATGCCCAGCTAATTTTTTCTATATATTTTTAGTCGGCCAGCTAATTTCTTTCTATTTTTTTTTAGTAGAGACTGGTCTCGCTCTTGCTCAAGCTGGTTTCGAACTACTGGCCTTGAGTGATCTGCCGGCCTCCCGGAGTGCTAGGATGACAGGCGTGAGCCACTGCGCCCGGCCCAGGCTCCAGATTTTACACACTCTCACTGGCCAGAACTAAACCACACGTCCATGTGAGCTGCGAGGGCCCTGGGAGATGTGGTCCCTGCTCTGGTCGGCCTTGTGCCCTGCTCCACGATTTTGAGAGAAAGGGAGGGTGTGGCTGTTGGGGGACAACTCACAGTTTTGGCTCAGTGTCAGGATGGGATCCAGGAATATCTAAAGCTACCACACGAAGCAAGAGACTGTATCAAAAAAAAAGGAAAATAAAAATAAGTAAACACACACACATCTCCAAACAAATGTCACAAATACATGTAACCCAAATGCACTCACAATCTCCATCCTCCTGGGCAACCCCTTAATAACTAAGTGCAACTACTTGATTCCCCTTCCTAGTTTCAGAGACTCCTCCTGTGCATGTGGTTTTGGGGGTTCCTTCTCCTGCCGCCCCTCTCTCAGCTGCTCCCCCCGCCAAGGCCACTGCATCTCCCCACTTCCTCTTGCTCCAAGCTTGCACTGGGCTGGGTCTTCTGCTGCACGTCACCGCGTGCACTGAAGGTTTGGGGATAAGAGATGAGGCCACAGCACGCATCAGAAACCCTCACCACTCAGCAGTGGTGGGCCGGGCGCAGTGGCTCACGCCTGTCATCCTAGCACTCTGGGAGGCCGAGGCGGGAGGATCGCTCAAGGTCAGGAGTTTGAAACTAGCCTGAGCAAGAGTGAGACCCCATCTCTACTAAAAAAAATAGAAAGAAATTATTTGGCCAACTAAAAATATATAGAAAAAATTAGCCGGGCATGGTGGCACATGCCTGTAGTCCCAGCTACTCAGGAGGCTGAGGCAGGAGGATCACTTGAGCCCAGGAGTTTGAGGTTGCTGTGAGCTAGGCTGACGCCACGGCACTCTAGCCTGGGCAACAAAGTGAGACTCTGCCTCAAAAAAAAAAAAAAGAGAGATCTTCCTGCCTCAGCCTCCTGAGCAGCTGGGACTACAGGTATGCACCACCACGCCCAGCTAATTGCTCTTGCTCACCGGCCATGCCAGCCTCGAGGGTGCTGCTGAGGGCCACGCCTGCCAACGAGAGCCGAAATCGAGCAATCATGATGTGGCCACTGAGGTCTCAGCTGAACACAAGCCCAGTGGCCTTCCTGGGGGAGGGGACCATCCCCTGGAGGGATTGGGACCGAACCTTCCCAGCTGGGGCTGGAGACGCTAGGACCATTGCCGTTGTCAGTCTTCTCTTACCAAAGCTCAGAACCTCGACTCCAGGGAGGGCCGGCCAGCGCCCTGGTGCGGTCAGAGCGACGTCCCCAAAGGAAACCAGGACACTGTTATCCAAAGGCCTCTAAATGGCTGCTGAGTAACAACGTCCTGACCGCAGGGGTGGGGGCCCTGAGGACTGGGGAGCTTCTAGATTTCAGGTCTAGCTGAGTGCAGGGAAGCCTGGTGCCCGGTCCCAGCCTCACGGGCAACTTGGCCCTGAGAGAGGTGGCCGTGGACACTGTTCTATCCCCAGGTGCCGAGGCCTTCTGGTTGGTAGCCCAAGACCAGGACAATGACCCTCTCACGTACGGAATCAGTGGCTCGAATGCCAAGTTCTTCGCTGTCACTGCGAACACTGGGCAAGTGAGGCTGGCCAGCCCTCTGGACTTTGAGGTAAAGGGAAGGGACGGGGAGCTGGCCTGGGAGTGGGGGGCCCCTGGCCTGTGCTCCCGCCGGCAGGGGGTCACCTTGGGCCCCTTCTCTCCGCCTGCTACAGACACTCGACACATTCAGCATCACCATCTCCGTGACTGACGGCTACAACCCAGTGAGTCGGAACGTGGGGGACGGAGGGTGGCCCCCACCTCGAGCAAGCAGAGAGCGCCCCAGTTAACAATGAGTCTAATGTTTACTTATATCAAAATTAGACTTGTCTATTTTGTGTCATACAATATCACCAATACTTTAGTATTTATGATTAATTTATTTTAATTATATCAACATATTATATCGCATTAAAGCTTTTTTGTTCATATCATGTTATATATTATATATAATTACACATGAATATATTATTTAAATTATAAGCACACAATTAAGCATACTATTAATTTATATTAATGTAAATGTTAATTAGAAAACCATGTCAAATACCTCCTCACCCTCGCACCTGCAAGGTGCTCACTTTCAACCCCTTCGGCTGAATGTGTCGGCATCTACCCTCTTATTCCTAAGTGGCATGCTTATGCCACTGTGTCTTGTATCTGTGGAAGTTGAGGGTTTTGTCTCTAAAACATTCCCTAAACTCTATCCATTAAAAAAAATTGTTTTAGTCACTTGGATATTCATGAATACATTCTCTTTGTAAACATTTCAAAAATCGCAGATAAAGCTAAAATCGCCGTGGACAGCCCTTCCCAGCCACTCCACGGCAGCGAGCACCATGGCTGTCCTTAAATAGCACTGACTAAGCGCTTAGGGACGTCTCTGCCTCCATGGAAGAAAGGTCATAGCTGGTCCCCTTTGAGGGACACTTAGGTTGTTCACACCTTTCTACCTTGGCAAACGAGATAAAATGCACATTCCTGTAATAAGGCAGGCACATTTTAGATTTTGAGAGATTAGCTGATGATGTGTGCAGCTTACTTTCAAACGGCTCAGAAAACATGGAGAGAGAGAGAGAGAGAGAAACCAAAGGATGGGTTGATCTGGAGGAAGGCACCAGCGGTTCTTTGTGCTATCCTTGCAACTTTGCTGGCATTTCGAGTCGCAGTTTCTGGCTCACCTGGGCTTTCTCACCTGCAGGTGCAGAAGGAAATGCACGTGATCGTGGAGGACAGGAACGACAACGCGCCCGTGTTCCAGAACACCGCGTTCTCTACCAGCATTGATGAGGTGACATCTGCCTTAGCTCGGTGGGGGCGAGGGGCATCCCAAAGCATTTCTCAGAGCGGGAAGGGCCAGAGGCAGCTGGTGGGGACACCCAGGACCAGGAAAAACCTTTCCTAGAAGGGGCAGCTGCAGGCACCAAACCCAGGGGGCTGCAACTCCCCAGTAGTTACAACAACATGTTGCACTCAGATTGGATTGGAGTTCTTTCAGTTATGAAAGTAAAAAAACCAAAAAGAGTATTAATTTTCTCATGTATCTGAAAAATTGAGAGGCGCCTCTAACTTCAGGCGTGGCTGGATCCAGGTACTCAAACCAGGTTGTCAAGAAGATGTCTCTCTCAACCCCTCAGCTCTCTTTCTCTTGTGGCCTCCGTCCTGGGGGCGGGAGGCAGTCCTCCCACGTGAGGGTCAGAGCGTCGCCTGCAGCTTTCTCAGTGGTTCCAGCCCAAACGCCAGGGCTGACTTTCATGGCTCATTTTGGGTCATGTGCCCATCTTTGAACCAATTTCAGGGTATAAAGGACACATTTCGCTTGGTCTGCCTTGGGTCTTCCCCTCAGCAAGCCAGGGCGGGCCGTCCCACCGGGACTAACAGGTGGGGAGGAGGCGGCCAGACGGTCCTGAAACCTCATTACCACGGGACCTTTGAGCTGGGGCCAGGTACGTGAGGCCCAGACAGTGGTGACAGGTGCTGACCAAGCTCCTGTGTGCCAGGCACAGTCCTGGGTGCTGAGCTTACCTGGCTGCCACTCTCCTTAGTCACACCTAGTGAAGAGCACAGCCAGGGACCCGCGAGAGTTATTTCAAGCGGTGTTGAACCCCTGAAGATCACAGAGCAAGGCCAGGTGCAGAAAGCGACCGCAGAGGGGCTGCTTTAGGTTGAGTGGTCAGGAAAAGCTTTTCTGAGTAGGTGACATCTGAAAAGAGACCTGAGTGGCAGGAAGGAGCGGCTGTGGGAAGCTCCCGGGGAAAGGGCGTTCCAGGCAGGGAACGGCAGGGGCGAGGCCCTGAGGCGGGCATGAGTGTGGCCAGTGTGGCCGGAGGCAGAGGGTGAGGAGGAGCCGAGGGCAGAGAGCTCAGCAGTGGCCTCACCTCGGGGGGCAACAGAAGCCGTCTGACCGCGTTGGAAACTCGGAGGGTTTTAAGCACAAGAGTGATGTGGTCTGATTCGTGATTTTAAAAGATCGCTCTGGCTGCCGTTAGGAAGTGTTGAGGCTGTGAACGCGACTCCAGGAGCAAAGGCCTCCCGGAGAAGCTTCCAGCTCTGCGGGGCTGTAGGCTGGAGCGAGCCCGCCCACGGGGATGTTTGGGTTCCAGAATGATCCTGGTTCTGGTCCTGAGGGGCTATGCAAATCAGAAGGTGCCCAGTGGTGGTGAGGCCACATCGGGGAGGGGGGGGGACCCTGCCCTGGCCCACCCCCAGCTGCCTCTAGAGGCGCATCCCCGGTGGGAAGGAAGGGGACCTGGCCCCGGGTACAGGTGAGGCGCCTGGAGCTCGGTAGGGCGGTGACCGACTAGCGAGAGAATCGCTGGCTTTGAGCCCCAGGCGACCCCGAGTCCTCCTTGCAGACCCTGCCCGTGGGCAGCGTGGTGTTCTCGGTGCTGGCCGTGGATAGCGACACGGGCTCGGCGGGCGCCGTGGTGTACTCCATAGAGAAGGTGAGCCTGCGGCGGGGGCGCGGGGGAGCGCGCGCCATGGCCGCCCCGCGTGGCCACCAGGGGGCAGCATGTCCACGGGCACCCCAGGGTCCCCAGGCCGACCCGGGCCCCGCCCGAAGCCGCTTGCCCGGTTGCCTGAGGAGGTGCGAGGGCCCTGAGCCCAGTTCTCGTGCAGACCCACGCGCTGTGACGCGAGCTGGCACGTGTGAGCACCGGCTGTGTGTCTGGCGCGGGCCTTGTAGCTGTCCCTCCGCATCCTGGGGGCGGGACGGGCTCCAGGACCCCTCGGACACCCAAATCGGCGGACGCTCAAGGCCCTGATATAAAATGGCCTTGTTGGCCGGGCGTGGTGGCTCACGCCTGTAATCCTAGCACTCTGGGAGGCCGAGGCAGGCGGATTGCTCAAGGTCAGGAGTTCGAAACCAGAGTGAGACCCCGTCTCTACTAAAAATAGAAAGAAATTAATTGGCCAACTAAAAAATACAGAAAAAATTAGCCGGGCATGGTGGCGCATGCCTGTAGTCCCAGCTACTTAGGAGGCTGAGGCAGGAGGATCGCCTGAGCCTAGGAGTTGGAGGTTGCTGTGAGCGAGGCTGACGCCATAGCACTCACTCTAGCCCAGGCAACAGAGTGAGACTCTGTCTCAAATAAAAAAAAATTTAAAAAATAAATAAATAAAATGGCCTTGTCTTTGCAAGTAGCCTGTGCGCATCGTCCCGCGTGCTTTAAAGCATCTCTAGACCCCTCATAGAGCGGATGCGGTGTAGACGGTTGTTACCTTGCGATGGGGAAAGTCTGCACACGCTCACCCGCCGCTGCATCTCCCTGGCTCCTCCCTCCAGCCCCCTGTGGCACTCACTGCCGCCAGCCCCTTCCTGGGGGGGTCGGAGGCTCAGGGAGGTTCGTGACTTGGGGGGGACCCGACTGCCTCTCAGAGCAGGGCCCTGGGGTGGGGCTGTCCCGAGGGGTCTGGCCGAGTGCGCTCTGCCGCAGGTCATCCCGAGCACTGGGGACAGCGAGCGTCTCTTCCGGATCCTGGCCAACGGCTCCATCGTGCTCAACGGCAGCCTCAGCTACAACAACAAGAGCGCCTTCTACCAGCTGCAGCTGCAAGCCTGCGTGAGTGGCGCGGGGGCGAGGCCGGGCGGGCACGGGGGGGCGTGGGGGGCGCCAACGTCCCTGGCTCACGGAGGCGCCTCCCCAGGACTCGGGCGGCCTGTACCAAGGCAGCGTCATCACCCAGTGCTCCGTGCCCGTCTTCCTGTCCATCTCCGTGGTCGACCAGCCTGACCTGGACCCCCAGTTTGTCAGGGAGTTTTACTCGGCCACCGTGTCCGAGGACGCGGCCAAGGTGTGCGGGGACCTTCGTGTCTGGCAGGGCGATGGGCGGGGGGAGGGCCGGCCCTGAGCAGCCTCCTTCCAGGGGACCTCAGTGCTGAAGGTGGAGGCCGTGGACGGCGACAGAGGCATCAATGACCCCGTGACCTACAACATCACCAGTGAGAATGGGGGTCCCGGGCTGGGCCGGGCTGGGGCAGGCGTGGGGCTCTGTCAGGGCCACTGGAGGCAGCTGCCCCATCTGCCTCCGCCCCAGACTCCACGAGGCCCGGCTGGTTCGACATCGGGGTGGACGGGGTCATCAGAGTCGAGGCTCCCCTGGACCGAGAACAGCTGCTGGCAGAGGATGAGGAGGTGCAGCTGCAGGTCACGGTGAGCGGGGGCTCCACCGCCCCTCCCCACCCCGCTCTGCCCTCTGCCCGCTGGCTCTCTGAGCACTGGTTCTCTGACCTCTGCCCTCTGGCCTCTGCTCTGCACCTCAGGCCACCGAGGTGCACCCCAACATCCACGGGCAGGAGGCGAGCGTGAGCACCTGGGTCACACTGAGGGTGACGGACGTCAACGACCACACACCCGAGTTCTACAACTGCAGCCTGGCCTGCACCTTCACCTCCCAGGAGGCCTGCGACAACTTCTCCAGCTCCGTGGACGAGCACGCCTCCCCCCGCATCCCTGTGGACGGCCTCACCATGGTGGCCTACGACCCGGATGAGGCAGGCGCGGCACGGGGCGGGTGGGTGGTGCTGAGTGGAGGGACGGGAGGCCAGCGGTGTGGGTAATCACGGCTGTCGGGGTGCTGGGCGGGGGGTACAGCGTGGTCCGAGTGAGTGTAAGGCTGGGGACACTCTTTTGAATGGAGGCCTGCACCGGGGGCCGGCATGGGTGTCGTTAGACTGTGAGCGACCGTGGGTGGTGTTCGGTGGTGTCGGGCGCACTGGGTTGGGTGGCATCGGGTTGGGGGGTGTGTCGCGCTGGTGGCAGCGTTTGCTGAGGGGTGACACTAGGGTGGCGTGGGTGTGGGTGGTGTTCGGCGTTGCGGTGGGTGGGAGGGCGCCGTGGGGCGAGGGGCGTGTGCCCGGGCTGTGTCTCTGGCGCAAGCCCAGCCCCGTCCTCTCCTACTGAGCACGCAGCGGCGGGACAAGGGACCAGCCGGGCCTCCGGGGCCCTCTGGCCTCAGTCTTTGAGAGCCCCTCCTGGGGCCTCCTCAGCGGGCTTCCTGCGGCAGGAGCCGGGGTCTGGGCTGGAGAAAGGCGGGCGGACGCGCTGCGGGAGGGACCTGCCACACAGCCCCACCTTACAGGGCAGCAACGGCACCTTCCTGCTGTCCCTGAGTGGCCCGGACGCGGAAGCCTTCAGCGTGTCCCCCGCGCGGGCGGTGGGCTCGGCCGAGGTGCAGCTGCTGGTGAGGGTGTCGGCGCTGGTGGACTACGAGCGGCAGACGGTGATGGTGGTGCAGGTGAGGGCCGCTCTGGGGCTCCGGCGGGCGGAGGCCGGGGGCACTCGGGCCCAGTGCCGCAGCCCCTTGCTCTGTCCTCAGGTGGTGGCCACGGACTCGGTCAGCCAGAATGCCTCCGTCGCCACGGTGACCATCCACCTTAGAGACGTTAACGACCACAGGCCCACGTTCCCCCAGAGCTTGTATGTCCTCACCGTGCCAGAGCACAGTGCCACTGGCTCTGTGGTCACCAGCAGCATCCATGTGAGTGACGTGGACACCGCTGGGCCCGGCTGGGAGCCACACACGGAGGGCACAGACCTGGGGATGGTGGCCCTGCCCGGGTCTCTGTAGCCCGCGATGTCACTGGTCTCGGCGTGCATGCGTGTGTGTGTGTGAGCGTGGTGTGTGGGGGTCTCCTTCGGTGTCAGGAAGCGTGGCAGCCCCGTCCCCAGGAGCTGTGGGTGGTTGTGAGTGCATGGCCTCCATGCCATCTCTCTGCCTCCCAGGCCACGGACCCGGACACGGGCGAGTGGGGCCGCATCACCTACAGCCTGCTCCCAGGAAACGGGTAAGGGCTCGGGGAGGGCCAGGCCGCCCGCTCTGCCTCGTGGCTGGAATGGGGGAGCTGGAGAGGACGTGGGGCGTCCAGTTACATTTCAGTCTCAGAGAAACAGTGACTCATTCTCTTAGAATAAGTATGTTGCAAATATCGCAGCGAACATTTGTCCCCGTGTCTCTGAAATTCACATTCAAGTGGGCGTCTTGCGTTTTTCCTTGCCGACTCTGGCCACCCTGAGCAGGGAAGACCTCTTTGAGGTGGATCCGGTCTCAGGGACGGTGACGGTGAAGAGCGGCGAGCTTCTGGATCGGGAAGTGCAGGCCGTGTACTACCTGACGCTGCAGGCGACGGACGGCGGGAACCAGTCCGCCTCCACCACGCTGCAGGTCCACCTTCTGGACACCAACGACAACGCGCCCGTGGTCAGCGGCTCCTACAACATCTTCGTCCAGGAGGAGGAAGGCAACGTCTCCGTGACCATCCAGGTGTGAGCCCGGCCTGGACCTGGTGGGCAGGGCAGGGAGAGGGGACCAAGCCAGGCTCTGTGGTCCTGCTGTGGCTGCATGGCTCTGGGAAAGTCACTCAGTGTCTCTGGGCCTCTGTTTCCTCTTTGGAAAATGAAAACGTCATAGCCTTATTCACAGGCCACCGGGGAATAAGGAGATAGCACATAAGGGGTCAGCATAGGCGGGGCATGGAGCAAGCCCTCAAAGACATATTGTTCTTTTTTTTTTTTTTTTTTTTTTTAATAGAAACAGGGTCTCACTTTGTCACCCAGACTGGAACTCCTGGGCTCAAGGGATCCTCCTGCCTCAGCTTCCTGAGCAGCTGGGACTACAGGTGCATGCCACCACGCCCGGCTCATTTTTAAATTGTTTGTAGAGATGGGGTCTCACTATGTTGTCCAGGCTGGTCTCAAACTCCTGGCCTCAAGCAGTCGTCTTGCCTTGGCTGTTCCTTTTTATTTACCCAGGGGTCCTCAAACTTTTTAAACAGGGGGCCAGTTCACTGTCCCTCAGACCATTGGAGGGCCGGACTATAGTTTAAAAAAAACTATGAACAAATTCCTATGCATACTGCACATATCTTATTTTGAAGTAAAAAAACAAACGGGCAAAAACACCTGCATGTGGCCCGCGGGCTGTAGTTTGAGGACGCCTGATTTACACCCTTGCCAGCCTCATTCCAAAAACGACTGAGGTAGCTTAGATAAAAAGTACGATAAAAAGACAAGGGAGGCCGGACTCGGTGGCTCACACCTGTAATCCTAGCACTCTGGGAGGCCGAGGCGGGCGGATCGCTCAAAGTCAGGAGTTCGAGACCAGGCTGAGCAAGAGCGAGACCCCGTCTCTACTAAAAATAGAAACAAACTAACTGGCCAACTAAAAATATATAGAAACAAAAATTAGCC
>CAUYPO010092040.1:0-10628 GCA_963574435.1 Cheirogaleus major
GCCTGTAGTCCCAGCTACTCGGGAGGCTGAGGCAGAAGGATTGCTTGAGCCCAGGAGTTTGAGGTTGCTGTGAGCTAGGCTGACGCCACGGCACTCTAGCCAGGGCAACAGAGTGAGACTCTGTCTCAAAAAAAAAAAAAAAAAAAAGAAAGAAAAGAAAATTAGAAGCATCACCAGTGTCTGAAAGGAGAAATATCCCTGAGGACAGGCAGAGACAAAGTTGGGGAGATGGGAGTACCATCCCCAGGCCTGGAAACTCTGCTCTGTAACTCTGCCAAAGGAGATGCCAAATCAGAGTGGCAAAGTGCATAGGAAGTTCGCCCCACAGGTACCCTGGGCTTGAACCCATATCCAGCCTTTCCACAGTGCCAGGATTTCCCCTTTGGGACTTCCCCCATTCAGGAAGGGCAGTGCTCAATTCATTTATGAAAGCCAAGGCAAATCTGGGCTTGTCTAAGCAAATGTGGCTGGGCACAGTGGCTCACATGTGTAATCCTAGCACTTTGAGAGACCAAGGCAGGAGGATACCAGGAGTTCAAGACAAGCCTGAGCACCTCATCTCTACAAACTTTTTTTAAAAAAAATTAGGGACACACCTGTAGTCCCAGCTACTTGGGAGACTGAGGCAGGAAGATAGTTTGAGCCCAGGAGTTGAGGTTGCAGTGAGCTATGATGAGGCCTCTGCACTCTAACCTGGGCAACAGAGTAAGACCCTGTCTCAAAAAGTAAAAAAATGAAAAGAACCTCTAACTAAATGCATCCAGTGAAAACCAAAACAATACAGAGAACACTGAAATAAATAACTAATACTTCAATGCAAAGACATAGAGATATATCCACAAGAAACAATAGAAAACAGGGAACCGTGATCTCCCCAAACAGACAAAGCAAGGAACCAATAACTGACCCTAATAAGATGGCAATATGTGGGCTCTCTGATCAAGAATTCAAAATAGTAGTTTTAAGGAAATTCAGTGATCTCCAAGATAACACAGAAAAGCAATTCAAAAATCTATCAGATAAATTTAACAAAGAAATTGAAATAATAGAAAAAAATCAAACAGAAATCTTGGAACTGAGAAATACATTTGCTGAACTGAAAAAGGAATGGATTAGTGGTGTGTACAACAACATAAATGAATCTCAAAAAGAATTTTTCTGTGTGAAAACAATCAAACAAAATTGAATACATACTGTATTATTCCATTTATATGAAATACTAGAATATACTAACTAATCAATAGCAGCAGAAAACAGATCAGTGATTGCTTTGGGATGGAAGATGCAGGAGAGGATTACAAAGGGATACAAAGAAGTTTGTCTAAGTGAAATGTTCACTATTTGATTGTGGTGATAATTTCATGAGTGTGTACAAATATTAGAACTCATCAAATGTACACTTTAAATATGTTAAGTTATAGTTAATGTATAATCATATGACCATTGTACTTCAATAAAGCTGTTTAAGGCAATATAAATTTTTATTTTTGCAGTAAATGGATTATTGTATTCTAAAAGATTGATATTCATTGTTACATTGGTGTTTTGGCTTTAATGCAAGAGACTCAGAAGTAATGAACAGAATGAGGGGCATGGTCAATTAGCAGCTGTCTTGTGGGTTAAAAGAATGTAAAAATAACTTCCACAACTGAAAAGTTAGTACAGAAAGGGGAAGCAAATTTAGAAATAAATGCTGGATCATTCTCAATTTCATAAATTATTTCTAACTGTATTTTTGTTCGTAGTGTGTCTTATTCCTTGGAGTTAGAGATTTTTTTAATTTAAAATTTAAAAAACACAGAAATATTCCCACAGCACATCTCAATGAGGAAGGAGATTGCAATCGTCATGACCTGTCATTACCAGATAATGTGGCATGCTTCGTAATGTAAATTAGGGCAAAAGTAATAAAGTATTACTTTTACAGTAATATAGCCAGGGTTTTAATTCCCAATATAATTAATTAATTAAAAGAATAATGGATTTCCCTTATAGAACTTTGTCTTTTGCCTCCTGTAGACAGAGTTTTGGAAGAAAATTAATTTTTGTGAAGGCAGAATGTATTCGATTTTAAATTCTCTAGAGGATCAGCCAGAGAGTCCCTTACTCTTCATGTCACCCTTCCCTATAATCCCATAATAGAGACCACCAGGCTCTGAGCCTGTCTACCTTGGAGGAGAGGCAATTGAAAGGAGGAGAAAAGATGTGAATTTAGGCATACCTGAAGCTACAAAATCTACAAACCTCCAGATGAGACTGATGCATACTGTGACTTAATTATTTCTAATGGGGTGTTTGGCAAATACTTAGAAAAGGCCTCATCTCCCTCCCCAAGTTACAAAAGAGGAAAAGAGATAAAGGAAGAGAAGTGGATTGAGAAGCACATCAGTCTTGGTCCAATCAAGGAAAAAACCACATGGAGAAAGTTTATTATAAACAATTATTGACTACAACAGAGGATGGGAGTAATGGGGGATTGGCTAATAAAAGGCAAGGAGAACTCTACAGAATATAGGAATAGCAGATATAGAAGCAGCCATCACCCCTAGGCCCAAGGCAGGTTGCCCTAAGAATATTATTTTCCTCCCAGGGCTAAGATCCAGACCTTGTTGGGAAGTCGTGGTCATGGCTCACTGGATGACAGAGAAATTGATGTGATGTCACACCAGCAGAACTTGCTGGTGTGAAATAAAATTTGAAAGGCCATTGATTTGGATTGAGCTCTATGCCCCAATAGACCAAACCAAAATGGAGTCACTCATAACACTCTTACAAGCTATTTACTTGTAAGAGCTGACCTTCTGAGAAATCAGGAAAGAGATAATAGGCAAATCCCACACAGGCCAGTTTTTTTTTAAAAAAATAGGAGATTCACAGCAACCAATCAAAAGGGATCCAGGCAACCTAAGCCAGCAGGATTAAAATGTCCCCCCTGCTTTAACCCATACAAGAAAATAACCTGCTGTTAACCCATCCACCTTTTGCACTGTGGTGTTTCCTTGTTAGTCTTCAAGCTATCTCCTAAAAACAACTGTTCTGCCATGTCCAGTGGAACTCCTGTCTATTTTGTAGACTGGATGCTGCCTGGTTCATGAATTGATAATAAAAGCCAATCACATCTTTAAAACTTAATTTGTTGAAATTTTGTTCTTTGACACTGGAAACACACCCTCTGTAACTTGCTGGAAAAAAAAATCTACCCTCAAGGATTCCCAGAAAGCTGTTCACAGGGAGGTGTCTCATGAGAGGCACTCTGCTACAAAACCACCCAAGATGGGTGGCGAGTGAAGCTGCTGGACACTAGATTCTGTTGGCTGCTGTGCACCATGGGAGCTGGGTGCTGCAGAAGCTGCCTACACTGCAGAAGCCCAGAGCTTTGCAGGAACCTGCCTGAGCCAGCACACCAGAGCATGAAATGAAATCCTTTCCTCCTGCAATATCTCTCCAGCACCTTCCATTGTGCCACTGGCAATAGAAGCATATTTAAAGGGCCCAGATCCATTTTCCCATAGCAGGCAAAAAGGATGTATGTGGACTTGAGAGTCCATGAATCAATAACTGGCACCAGAAGTGAGAAAGAAAGGGGAGAGGAATCAATGAGCAAGGTGATGTCTAATGGGGAGGCCCTAGGAAGGCCTAACAAATGCCCACATAGGACACCTCCCACATACACATAAGGTTCTCATGTATAGAAAGTAACTGAGTGCTGGTCCTCCTCAGCCCTCCATCCATAAAGGTCAGCTACTACTAGTTCTCTGCAGATAAGAACAATTTAGTAGTTGCTCTGTGTGGTTTTGTGTGCATTCCTTTCAGGAAACTATGATGTCTCAGGCAGGAAGAAGTTATCCCATTCTCCTAGGGTCTTCAGCTAGCACTGGCTGTATTTATAAGGTGAGTTACTAGGGGCTAAGGGGCACTTACCCAAAAATGATAGCTTAAACAGACTAACAGTATAGTCTTCTCCCCAGCTTACCCTTCTCCAGGGGGGAACCAAAAAGAAAAGGAAGGATAATGTAAGAAACATAGGATTGGTGGACAGAACAAGGTGAGGATTTTAAGGCAAGGAATTCAAAGAGTCCGGGGTGTAAACTGTTGTTCGATGCTTTCTATCAAAGAGTCAATGTTGACTGGGCGTGGTGGCTCACACCTGTAACCTTAGCACTCTGGGAGGCTGAAGCAGGAGGGTCACTTGAGGTCAGGAGTTTGAGACCAGCCTGAGCAAAAGCAAGACCCAGTCTCTACTAAAAATGGAAAAATTAGCTGCACATGGTGGCATACACCTGTAATCCCAGCTACTGGAGAGGCTGAGTCAGGAGGATCACTTGAGCCCAGGAGTTGGAGGTTGCTGTGAGCTATGATGCCACCACTGCAGTCTAGCCCAGGCAATAGCGTGAGACTCTGTCTGAAAAAAAAGTCAATGTGTCTTTCAGGAATTTCCCAGAAGGAGCAATAAAGTTATTTGCAAATATCATCTTCTGTGGCAATAGCTTCCTAGGATAGTAAATCATGTTGATGAAGGCAGTGGAGTATGGAGTAGTGAAGTCACATTAACAATTGTAAACAGTAAGTTCTGTAGGTATAGATGGTTTTGATTGTCATCCATAATGGCTTTTTTTTTCTTCTTGAGAATCAAAAAAATTCAAGCATCATATGTGGCAAATTATTCTGTAAATAGACTGATCATTAAAGAATTTCCATATTAAGACCATTCTTAGCATAATAACTCTTAGTTAGAAGTAATAGTACTTTCTATGTGCTCTACATATACTAGCTCATTTAATCATTATAACAACTCTATGTGATAGGTATTACTTTCACCCACATTTTATAGATAGTGAAGTGACTCACAGAGAGGTTAAGTAACTTGCTCCAGGTCAAATGTAGTAAGCTACTGAGCTGGGATTTGAACTTAGGCAGTCTGATCCCAGAGTCCTTGCTCGGGACCAGTATACTAATCATTCCATGTTAGGGTTTTTCAGTTACCATTTCCTCAATTCAAGTGAAATTTATATAATTCATCTCAGAGAAGTGAATTGTCCAAGGTCATTTAGTTAATAAGTTATGGCCTTAGAACTAAGTTTTCAGACTTTCTCACCCAAGTAGTTGTTTTCCCTGCCCCTTGCGTGGTCTTTTATAACTATCTCTTAATTTCCAAAGAACAATTAAAATGTCCATTAAATATTGCCCAACAAAGACAAAACACACACACACAAAACTAGTTCTTTATTAACTTAAGTTAGAAATCTCTGCAAGTTAGAGCATTGACCAACTTCAATTCCTGCTATAAAATACAAAATGAGAAAGACACAGATTTTTCCTACGCTCATGGCTTTGAAGTGGCTTCGCTAAACAACCTTCATTAAGAGGCGGCTGAAAGTAATAATCTTTTACTTAAAACAAATATTTAACTCTTATAATAGAAATGTAAACAGAGCAATGATTTGTGATTTCTCAATATGTTCTTCCTCACTGAAGGACATTTAACTAGTTTTAATCTATAATCGGGATAAACGTACCACAAACTTAAAATTTCCAACAATAAGGACACACAGACGGGAAAGATAAGCCATGAAAGAAACTTATTTGGAAAACAGAAAATAAAGCATGGCACCATTAAATTTCTAATGTTGAAGGGTTTTTTTCATTAACTCAGGAAATACAGCTTTATAAAAGTCATTAGAGTTGACCTTTGGATTTTAACAGAATAAAAAAATCTCCTTTCAGTTGATGTGCTCATTTTTGTGAACTCCAAAGCGGACAGGCAAGTTGATGTTCAACTTTGAGCAATGGGGAAAAATAAGATAGGTGTTGTAGAGTCTCAGAAAATGATACCCCAAAATGAAGGCCCCAAAAGCAGCTCTCTAACCTTCCTTCTCCTGTCCTCCTGTCTCTTTCCTCTCATTCTCCGTAGAGGCTAGCCATGGAAATTAAAATCCCCCTTCCCCAAGGTAGGTCATAGAAACCAGAACTCCTTTATTCCAAAGTCAGTAATAAATCCTAAAAATATTACTCTAACTTTCCCCTTGCCTCTCTGTGTAAAAACAGGCCATAAAGAAATTCTCTAACTTACCTTGTTTGATGGCCCCCATTCAAGAGAGGGTCCTGCCCCATCCCCAGAAGGAAAGAACACATGCTCAGAGAGGCCAAGAAGGATCTAGACAAACAGGCTTTGCTGGGTTTTCCCACTCAGTCCATTAGCATTAGATCATACCCTTTTTAATCTAATCATATTTCTACACAGCTGTCCATAGTTTGTTGAACCTAAGCATAAAAATAGACAGTTTCCCCTATATCTTTGGGTCTTCATTCTGAAGGCTCCCATGTCACGTAAAACTATGATCAAATAAATTCATATGCCATTTCTCCTATTAATCTGCCTTTTGTTAGTGATTTTCAGTGAACCTTCAGAAGGTGAGGGGGAAGTTTTCCCTTCGCCCCTACAGTGTGTAACTTATAGACAATTGCCAATGAAGATATTCCATTTCATTGTTGTGCATTTCACAACCAGATTACATAACCTTTTCAGGGTATGTCATCATCAGCAACTAAGTACACAAGGATACTTGGCTCTTTAGTTAGTGCAGTTTGAAGTGGGCTTTGATGCTTCCTGTCTTTGTCCTTGGTAGGTAGAATGGGAGGAGAAGGGAGAGAGAGGCTGGGATGACAGGAATGTCCTTAGAGGTCCACTTCGAGAAAGGCACAAATGTGCTCCCTATTCATGCCTCCAGCCCAGCACCCACACCCACATTATATAAGGAGCTCCCTACAGATGAAAGAAGTTCTTTATATTGCCTTTAAAATGACACAATAATTGTGTGTCTCTCAGCTCCCTTTCCCTGTATTAACATGCCCAAGGCCATGCATAATTTCTGTTCCTTATCCAACCCCACCCCCTCTTCACCCTGCATTCACACTCTCCATACCCTTTCCTTGTGAACCAACCATTATGGAGGCTGTCACCCGGTTTCTAATATTTTTCACCTTTAAACCAGGTTAAAAAAATATCACACTAAAGAAGAATCATTTGTCAAGCAGTAAGTAAATATTTGCTGAGAGCCTGCGGTGGGCCCACACCTTTACCTAATGCCAGGTAGACCAAATACAGGGAGTGCCCTCCTAAATGGGAGGCTTTAACCCTGTCCTTTACCAACAATGAAGGATTCTCCTATCTGGACAGCCATCTCAGCCTTGAAGTTTTGCCCATCCTTCCAACACACAACAAACCAGGATTTTGTCTCTGCCTTAAAGAGTAAAATTTATGAAGTTGGAAGTCCAAAGATCTGTACTTACATTCTGGCTTAGTTCCCTAATAACCCATACCACCTCTCTAGGTAGGTCACTCTTGTTCATGATTAATCTTTCCCCATTGTGATTTATATTAGCTTCACTTCAGATGATAATTTTTTTTGGTTTTTTCATTTTTATTTCAATAGATTTAGGGAGTACAATGTTTATTGTTATGCGCATGAATTGTATAACCAGTGAAGTCAGGGCTTTCGGTGTATCCCTCACCAGAATAGTGCACATTATACCTGATAAATAATTTTTGATCTCTCACCCCCTCCCATCCTCCCCTTTTCTTAGTTTCCAATGTCCATTACAACACTGTATGACCATATATACTCATCATTTAGCTCCCAGTTGTAAGTGAGAACATATGGTGTTTGTTTTTCCATTCCTGAGATACTTCACTTAGGATAATGGTCTCCAGTTCCATCCAAGTTGCTACAAAAGACATTAGTTCATTCCTTTTTATTGCTGAGCAGTATTTTTTTCTGATGTTTTCAAAGTCTGGGTTGGATACTACTAATATTGCAAAATCAGGAGGGAAGATTAAATTTAGGGTGAAATTATATAATTGTGCAGGAAAATGTGCACTTGGGGCCTTAGAAAAGAATTGCTATTCCTAAACAATATGATCTTATTTAATTATAGAAGCAATTTCTCTTATTATTGATATCTTCAAATTAACTTTTACTCCTGAATTTTGCATAAGGTTTCTATTTCAAACTATATTGTGTTCTCCTTTCTTTTTCCACCTAAACCACCAGGGTAAATTTTTTTGTATGCGTATCCGTCTACATATCACACATATGCACCTCAAATAAGTGCTGCTAACTCAAACTTTTTGTCAATAAAGAGTGACTAAGAAAAATGTTACAGCAGGGGTCTGGGGGTTGGTAGAACTTTCCCAGGAGGTATACCAAGGACAAAATACTTGGTCTCACTGAGAAGAAGACCCCACTCTGTCTGCAAAGACTAAGTTGTATTGGTGGATGAAGGACTCCACAAAAGGACAGGAGCACTGATGTGGAAGCAAGGGCAGCAAACACATCTCAAAATAAAGAAGAAGGGATAAGAGAGGAAGGAATTAAGCAATTAGGAGTCCTATTACTTCCCAGGTTCAACTCAGGTATGAAACTAACATAGCAGGTTTTCCTTCAGGCTATTCTAGACTCAAGTACTGTCAGGGTGAGATTATAAAGCCACATCCGTCCTGTCCAGATAAATTACTAGCATTCCAGCCCTTCTGGCTCATAGTGGGAGCATGCCATATAGTCTCAGAAGTGGCCATTGTCCCCAGGTCTTGTGGTAAGCAAAATAATGTGCTCCCCAAAATGTCCATGTTCCAATCCCTGGAATCTGTGAATATGTATCCTTACATGGCAACAGGGAATTAAGGCTGTTACAAGTTGAATTAACATTGCTAATCAGATGACCATATGATAAGAAAATTATCCTGGATTTGCTGGCGGGCCCAATACAATTACAAGGGTCCTTAAAAGTGGAAGAAGGAGAATGTCAGAGTGATATAATGTGACAAATACTGGACTGGCCATTACTGACTTTGAAGTTGGCCTGAATCAAGGAATGAATGCAAAGCAGCCTCTGAAACTGAAAAAGGCAAGAAAATGAATTCTCTCCTAGAGCCTCCAAAAAGAAACGCAGCCCTGCCAACACCTTGATTTTAGCCCAGTGAGATCCATTTTTGACTTCTGACCTCAGAACTGTAAGATAATAAATCTGTGTTGTGTTAAATTACTAAATTTGTGGTAATTTGTTATAGCAGCAGTAGAAAACTAAACAGGCCCCACATGACTTCTTGGTGATATTTTTAATTTAGTTTTTTTTTTTTTACTTCATTGGATTTTTATAAATTGCTTGTTATGCTTATAAAGGAAAAGTGGGTATTTTTGTTTTTCCTCACCAAATCCCACTCATCTGAGGTTGTAAATGTAATAATTATTTTTCCACAGGTTTTTTAATGAAAAATTTTACTTTGCAACTAGTTTTTTCACTTAAAATTCCATGGACATTTTTCCAGGTCAATTCACATGAATATAACTAAATATAAAAGTTAAAATACTTATTCTTTTTAACAGAGAAATATAAAGAAGAAAATATAGAGAGAAGTATAAAGCTGAAACCAGAAACAAAGGGGAAAAAACTAAATAATTGACCCATGACTCTACAACCTACATAAACTCTGTTGACAATTTTAAAATATCAGTAATACATGTAATTGGGCAGAAAATTCCTACTGTACAGATTGATATGAGATGTTGAGTGAAAGCTTTTCTCTTTGCCTTCCTCCACATCCCTCTCTCCAAAAGCACTACCCTTCAAAGTAACTTGTGTTTTCTTCCAGAATTCACATATACACACACACACACAAACACAAAGATGTGCTATGGTCTGAATGTCTGTCCCCTTCAAACTCAAGTTGAAATTTTATTGCCATTGTAACAGCATTAAGAGGTGAAATCTTTAAGAGGCTGTGAGGGCTCCACCCTCATGGGTGGGATTGGCACTATCATACAATGTTGAGTTCGGCCCCTTTTCACTCTGTCTTGCCTGTGATGATGCAGAAAGAAAGCCCTCATCAGATGCCAGAAACTTGATGTTGGACTTCTCAGCCACCAGAACTGTGAGCCAATAAATTTCTACTTATTATGAATTTCCCAATCTCAGGTACTCAGTTATAGCAGCACAAAATAGGCTAAGACAACATGCGTTAATATATATTTACACGCAAAAGGGTTCATTCATGATGTACTTTACTTTTTACTCTTAATAATTTATCTTATAGACCTTTCCCAATTTGACATGTACAATTTCTTTTTTACTTTCAGTGGTTGTGTAGTATTCCACTGAAAGGATATTCCATAATTTATTTAACCAGTCTCCAATTAATCAATGCTTTAATGATTCCTTTTTTCCCTATACAATAATATTGTAATGAACATCTTTTTGAACATATTCTGAATAACTTTTGCAAATATGTCTCTAAGGTAAATTCTTAGCAATGAGATTTCTGGATGAAAGGTACGTTTAAATGAGTGGTAGCTAGTGTCAAATTGCCCTCCAGAAATGACTGTCAACTGACAATCCTCCAATAGACTATGGGAATGCCCATTTTCCCACACTCTCACCATCACTAGATATCATCATATATTTTTTAATTTATTGCTAATCTTATAGGTAATGCATTGCATTTTGTTGTTTAGATCTTTATTTCTTTAATTATAAGAAACAGTGAGGTAATTGTACTTTTGAAATTGAGTTACTTTATTAGATGAATCATATGTTCATTTGGAGGGATGACAAATCTTTTTATAAAACAACAA
>CAUYPO010092041.1:0-11600 GCA_963574435.1 Cheirogaleus major
TATCCAAGTGCAGAATTGCAGGTTTACTATTTGATTACGGAATAAATAATACAGATTTGTGTTTGTAATTGCATAGATTATCTCCATAAGGATACACAATTGACTGGGAATTGTTATTATAATACCTCAGGGAAGGGCAACCGCTGTGGCTTAGAGACAAAGAAGTACCATGCAGCTTTAAGAAACAATGGTGATATAGCACTTCTTGTATTTTCCTGGATAGAGCTGGAGCCCATTCTACTAAGTGAAGGATCCCAAGAATGGAAAAACAAGCACCACAAGTACTCACCATCAAGTTGGTATTAACTTATCAACACTTATGTGCACATATAGTAGTAACATTCATTGGGTGTTGGGCAGGTGGAAGGAGGGAGGAGGAGATGGGTATATTTACACTGAATGGGTGTAGCGTGCACTGTCTGGGGGATGGACATACTTGAAGCTCTGACTTGGCTGGAGAAAAGGCAATATATGTAACCTAAACATTTGTAATCCTGCAATACACTGAAATAAAAGTAAAAATATTAAAAACTGTGTGTGACAAATATGAACTATGGAATTAATAAAATACAAGTATAATTAAAGAATGGAAATGATTTCAAACAGTGAGATGTAAGATGAGCTAGCTAAAGGAAAATGTTCTACACAACTTGATGAGTCAGTAGAATTTGTTCTGATTTTATTATCTTCTTTTAAAATAATGAATGTGGTACAGCCCAAGATGCTGAGGGTTCTGGAGCTATTGTGTCATGCATGGGTTATTTTGTTCTCCAGGGTGTGATGGGCGGAAAAAGGTAAAACTGGAATTTCTTTTTCTTTTCAGATGATTGTTTCTAAAATAATACTGATGAAGGAAATCATCTGAGCCCACACATCTACACACTCTATAACCTTATTTCAGAAAGCATGAGCCAAGAATTAAACATGGATGAAATAAAAAGAAAGTCCACAAATTGGGAGGAGCATGCCATTATAATACAAAAATTAAAAACGAGATTAATTTTACTTAAAATAATTTTTAACTTAAAATAATTCATCTTTTTGACAAGTTTAGGCAAATAAAAGTTTTTCTTTAAATAAACCACTTCAATGTTGACAATGGCAAAAGTGAAAGAGAGTTTACATGGTAACCAAAAGGGATAAATTATAGACAAATACACTATATCTTTTGAAAGAAAAAAAAATATCCTTTCATTACCCATTGCTAGGTTCATAACTTAGGTTCCTATAACAAAAGACAGATTAACAAGAGAAACACATACAAATTTATTTAATATAAGTTTTATATGGCACAAGAGATTTCATAAGGAAATAAAAACTCCAAGATACAGGTAAACCTGTGTATTTTTGTGCTTAGGTTTGATGAAGAATGAACAGTCATGGAGAAATATGATTAGAAGACAAAAGTACATGATCTTATGGTAATAAAGTAGAGGGGAATTAGCAAGTCTTGCTTGTTCAGATTCCTCTATGTGTCTTTCTTTCTTCAGAAATAAGGATGTTACTTTCCTCTGGGTAGACACAGGGTACTTCTGTGAAATGAAAGTCTTATAACCTGCGTTAGGTAAACAGGCAGGAGAAGATGAGTGACTTGCCTAGGTGTTTTGAATTGCTTCAGTGGGGGATAGTTAAGAGAGATCTTCCTGCTTCTGCAATTTTCTCAAATGCCAAGGTGTCATATTTTGGGATAGTGTGTCCTGAACCTCATCAATGTAATATAGTGTAATAATAATAAATAATAATATTAATTAACATTCATTGATACTTGCTCAGTACCAGGCAGTGATCACAGTTATATATATTAACTCAGTAGTCTTCACACCATTCTTATGGAAATAGGAGAAAATTGAGTTGTAGAGAAGTTAAGTAATTCGTCCAAATTCACAATGGTAGAAAATAGAAGAGTTTGAATTTAAATCCAAGTGGATTGTTTTGAAGTCCTGTGCTTTTAACCAGTATGTTATGATTCTATGAAGAAATAAAGAAAGGAGGAAAGGAAGAAGGAGGAAGGGAGGGAAGAAAAAAGGGAAGAGAGAGGGAGAGAGGGAAGAAAGAAAATGTTCATTAAATATTGAACATTAGGATTTAAAAGATGATATTAAAAGATCACATACAATTTTTAAAAGCACAAAAGATACTTAGTGAAAAAAGAGCTAAATTAAAAGTATCAACATAAACTTGACTCTCCCTTTTTTTTCTCTTTCCATAAAAAAATCTCTTCTTTTGTCCCTAAATGCTCTGAACAACTGCTGTAGGCATTGTGCCTACCTACAATCATGTGAACCAATTTTCTGTGTACCACTGTTATCCAGGTTTTGATCTCTAATATTCTAAAAGAAATCAAGATTAATTCCATGTTCTGGGTCAGGATGGGAAAAAAATCTAAATGAGGTTGGAACATCTTGTAACTATAAGAAAACAAAGGTGCAATCAAGGATGCTTAAAATTATGCTAGTAAAACACCTGAAGAAAGACCAGCTATAGTTAAATAATCAAATTTAAGAAACCAAAATGGATAAGATAGTTCTATGTAAATAGCTATGAGCTAAAATTGAATGGTAGCACAAAGAAAGCTGCAAGGTGAAATGCATTTCATCTTCACCACTCTATGTCCCTTCCTCAACTTTAGCCCTAATTTTGGCAATTCTATTCACATCAGGCTTTGGTGTTTCTTCCGAGGTGTATTTTGTTTTGTTTTTGTTACTGTTATTTAACTGCTACTCATTGCTAAGGTATCCACTTGGAGATCACTTTACCTGGGAAACCTTCCTAGTTTCTCCTAACAGGGCTTAGATAAACTTGCCACAGATTTTCCTATCAGGATATTGCTACTATTTTAACTGCTCCTAGTACTGTAATGCTTCTGTTCCTATTACTATTAGCTACTACTTATTGAAGATGTTCTACATACCAATTATTGAATTAAACACTTTATATCAATCAGTCAATTAAATCATTAGATAACCCTATATAAAATAGATACTACTTTATCCTCTTTTTACTTTAGCAAAAGAAAGCTTAGACAGGTTAAGTCATTTGCACAAGTTTCTATGAATAGGATGTAGCAAAGTCGGAATATGAAGCCAACGTAATGTAACTTAACAATTTTAGTGTATGTTCTCTCCCCTATTAAAAAAATAGTCTAAGTTTAATGTTTGTCACTTCTGCTAGCCAGAGAACTCTGTGAATACAATAGGGTCTGTGTCATATTTTCTAACATTAAATTTCCTAAAATTATCAGATTCATAGCACTTGGTAACACACAATCCATATTTCCTAAATGAATGAATATAATAATATTTGGACACAATTTTAAAACTTTGTGAAAAAACTACAACTCAAAACAAACCTGAAATAATATAAAGGATCTAAAAGCTAAAAGAAAAAGAAATGTTGTAGAATGTGTGGCTATTTAACTGTATTCTGATACTGTAAGCTATTAACACTCAATATAACTACATTGCCAAGTTAAATAGCCTATCATTGCGTATGTTTGACTATAACAGCAAAGAGTTCATACCTGATTGCCTTTCCAATTTCTTCTTTTTTTCCTTTGATTCATTGTTACTAAGAATAAAGACAATATGAAAAATGAACACTTCAGTTTCATTCATCATTTAGCCCCTAAGAGAAACAGACAATTGGAGGACTCTGTCCAAAGTCCACATGAAGCCAATTAAAAACTTTCTTTAGGCAGCCTGCAAACCACTGAAGAGGTATGTGGAGCAGTCAGAAGTACAGTCTGCCAGACATTTACAATGAACTACAGGAGATATGCTATCAGGGTCTCCACCCCATTATATATAAAAATCAGATCTTACCAATTACTGATTCCCTAGTTAAGTCCCAATGTTTATCAACCACTCAGAGTTTACAAAGTTTTTCCAGCAATGGAATTTTTCCTGACACCGTGCAGACTCATAACCTCAATCACAGGTAAGAAAATTGTTCTCATTTTGTGGATGGGATGACTGAGCCTGAGAAAGTACAATAGTTAATAAATAGAGGAATAAATCAGGTCTCCTAATTTCCCTCAGTTTGCATTAACTTAGAGTTCATAACTGCTCAATAAATAGTATCAATCCAAAAATATGGCCAAACAAATCACTATGAGAAAATCAATAAACATTTCACAGTCTACTGCTACTGAACACAGTGCTGTAGAAACAAAGAAGGAGTTTTATATCAAAACACAGATGATTTTACTGCTGCCCATAAGGAACTCCTACTTTTGTTGACAAGATGGGATACTTTCACACTCAATGATTGAGGAGAAACAAGATTTTGTGTAACAAAAATTGGATAATAAAATGTAGAGGTTTAATGGTATAAGAATTTGATAAGAAATGAAGTTCTCTACTAGAATACTAGATTTCAGACATGTTTTAGATGCTGGAGCACTTAAAAATCAAAGTTTTCCTTTCTTAACACCACAAAATATACATATTTCATATTTAATATTATCTTGTGAATGAGAAAAAACTTTGTTAGCAGATAATTCTATATCCATGCAATATAAATGCATAACCCTGAACTCACATCTTAACAAAAATATAGAATTTTAAAGAAGATATGATAAGCAATTAACTATTTTTTACTATAGAAAGTAAATAATTACTATAGCTTGAAGTCTGGTAAATTGATGTCTCCTAATTTGTTCTTTTTGCTTAAGATTGCTTTTGCTATATAGGGTCTTCTCTGGTTCCATATGAAGTGTAGAATTATTTTTTCTAGTTCTGTGAAAAATGATGTTGGTATTTTAATAAGGATTGTGTTGAATCTGTAGATCACTTTGGGTAGTATAGACCTTTTACCAATGCTGATTCTGCCAACCCATGAGCATGGTATGGTTTTCCACCTGTTTACATCCTCTGCTATTTCCTTCCTCAGTGTTTCATAGTTCTACCTGTAGAGGTCTTTTACCTCCTTAATTAAATATATTCCTAGGTATTTTATTTTCTTTGTTGCTATTGTGAAGGGTATTGAGTCTTTGATTTGGTTCTCAGTTTGACTGTTATTGGCATATAGGAGTGCTACTGATTTCTGTACATTGATTTTGTAACCTGAGACTGCCGAATTTGTTTATCAATTCCAGTAGTCTCATGGCAGAATCTTTGGGGTTTTCTAGGTATAAGATCAAATCGCCAGCAAAGAGCATTAGTTTGACCTCTTATGCTCCCATTTGGATGCCCTTGATTCCCCTCTCTTCTCTGATTGCTCTGGCTAGGACTTCCAACACTATGTTGAATAGAAGCGGTGATAGAGGGCAACCAAAAGAGCATGGTACTGGCACAAGAACAGAGACACAGACCAATGGAACAGAATTGAGAACCCAGATATAAAACCATCTTCATATAGCCATCTAATCTTTGACATACAAGCAACAAAGACATACACTGGGGAAAAGAATCCTTATTCAGTAAATGGTGCTGGAAAAACTGGATAGCCAGATGTAGAAGACTGAAACAGGATCTGCACCTTTCACCTCTCACAAAAATTAACTCATGGTGGATAACAGACTTAAACCTAAGGCATGAAACTATAAGGATTCTAGAAGAAAATGCTGGAAAAACTCTTATAAACATTGGCTTAGGCAAAGAATTTATGAAGAAGACCCCAAAGGCAATTACAGCAACAACAGAAATAAATAAATGGGACCTGATCAAATTAGTTTCTGCACAGCCAAGGAAACTATCACGACAGCAAACAGATGACCTAATGAATGGGAGAAAATATTTGCATGCTACACATCCAATAAAGGGCTGATAACTAGAATATATATAGAACTCAGGAAAATCAGCAAGAAAAAAATCAAACAACCCTATCAAAAAATGGTCAAAGGACATGAACAGAAACTTTTCAAAAGGAGATAGACTAATGACCAACAAACATATGAAAAATGCTCAACATCTCTAATCATCATGGAAATGCAAATCAAAACCACAATGAGATCTCACTTATTTCCTGAGAATGGCCTTTATCAAAAAGTCCCAAAACGATAAATGTTGGCATGGATGCGGAGAGATGGGAATACTCACACGCTGCTTGTGGAAATGCAAACTAGTACAACCTCTGTGGAAACTAATATGGAGATACCTCAAAGAGCTACAAGTAGAACTACTATTTGACCCAGCAATCCCATTACTGGGCATCTACCCAAAGGAACAAAACACATTCTTTTAGAAAGACATCTGCACTACAATGTTTATAGCAGCACAATTCACAATTGCAAAGATGTGGAAACAACCCAACTGCCCATCAATACATAAGTGGATTAATAAAATTTGGTATATTTATACCATGAAGTTCTACTCAGCCACAAAAAACAATGGTGATCTAGCACCTCTTAGATCTAGACCTCTAGCACCTCTAGCATTATCTTAGATTGAGCTGCTGCCCATTCTTCTAAGTGAAAGATCCCAAGAATGGAAAATCAAACACCATATGTACTCACCATCAAAATGGTATTAACTGACTTAACTGACCAAGACCTATGTGCACATATAGTAGTAACATTCATTGGGTATCAGGAAGGTGGGAGGGGGGAGTAGGGGATGGGTATATGCACACAGAATGGGTATGGTGCACACTGTCTGGGGGATGGACATGCTAGTTGCTCTGACTCAGGTGGCACAATGTCAATAAATGTAACCAAAGCCTTCATATCCCATAATATTCTGAAATTAAAAAATAAAAAAAAGAAACTAATGAGTTCCAACAGGGACTATTTGGCATATTAGAACACACCAGTCAAACACAGCATTATATATTTTTTCTCAAGTATCCATAGGACATGCACCAAAGCAAACCACATCTTGAGTCTTAAAAAATCCTTAAGATATTTAAAATAGTTATAATGTTACAGAATATATTCTCTGACTGTAATGAAATTACTAGAAATCAATATTAGAAAGACAAAATGACTGTCTCTAAATACTTGGAAATTAAAAAACACACATAGAAATAATTTAAAGGTCTAAGACAAAGTCTCAAGGAAAATAAAAAATACATTAAACTGAATGAAAATGAAAATATAACAAAAAATTTGGGATGTGGCTAACACACTGGTAAGAGAACAATTTATAGCATTAAATGTTTATACTATTTTTTCATTTGGATATTTGCCTTCCAAAACTCACGTGGAAAATGAATCACCATTATTGGAGGTCGGGCCTAATAAGAGGTGTTTGGATCGGGGGCTTGGATCGCTCAGGAAAAGATTGGTGCCATCCTCAGTGTAACGAGTGAGTTCTTACTCTATTTTTTCCTATGAAAGCTGGCTGTTAAAAAGAGTGTCTGGCACCTCCCCTCTCTTTTTTGTTTCCTCTCTTACCATGTGACCTCTGTCCACACTGGCTCTCCTTTGCATTCCACCGTGAGTGGGAGCAGCCTGAAGCTTTCACCAGATGCTCAATCTTCCAACCAGAAGAATCATGAGCCAAATAAACCTTTTATTTTTATAAATTACCCAGACCCAGATATTACCCTATAACAAAAAAGCAGAAAATGTAACTTCGGTTCTCAAAGACATTTAAGGAATATTAAGGGGATATTATTAACAACTTTATCTTCATATGTTAGGCAACATATAAAAATGGACCAATTCCTCGAAAAGCACAATCTATGAGATTCAACCAAAATGAAATAAATAGCCTGACTAGTACTGTAATCATTAAAGAAACTGAAAACATAATTTAAAAGCTCCCATAAAAGGAATCTCCAGGGTAAAATAGTTTCACTGGAGAATATCCTTTAACAAGTGAATACTTAAAGAAACTGTGAAACATCTAAACTATGAAAAAATAACTCAACAACAAAAAGGAACAAACTTTTGGTACACACAACTACCTGGATTGATATCCAGAGAATTATGCTAATGAGAAAAGCCAATTTCCCTCCAATTAATACTGTATGATTCCATTCATATAACATTATTAATATTAGTTTTCTATTGCTGCTGTAACAAATTATCACAAATTTAGTGGATTAAAGGAATACAAATTTAAAACATTAAATTTTATTTTCTTATATAAAATTCACAAAGATTAAAAATATTGGCAAGGCCTGGAGTTGCTAAATGTTAGGGAATAGGAACTTTCATACTCTTCTGGTGGGATCGTAAATCAGTGTGCTACTGGAGGGCCATTGCACACTAAGTATCAAAATGTAAAATGAGTATAAAGTTGTTCCAACAATCCCACTTCTAGGAATTTATCCTAAGTATATAATGTCACAAGTATAGAAAGATAGATGAAAAAGTGTTTTAATGCAAAATGGTCTTGACAATGTACAACAAAACTAAATTAAAGAATATAATCATCCACCATTATGGGTTGGTAGATAAATTATATTTTAATTCATATAATGGAATATTATACATTTAATAAAGTTGATGATACAGATCTATGTTTGTTGACTTGAGAAAAAATTAAGACCATGTTGCTAGGTAAAAAAGGTTACAGAGTATCAGGAAAAGAATAATCCCATTTTAAATATTTTCTACTTCTATCTTTTTCTGAAAGAGAGAAAAATGAAGCATGTTCTCTTAGATAGCAGTGGTTACCTTTAAGTAGTACAATTTGAGATGGATTTGATTTCCCTTTCATTTCATCCTTGTATTTTTGTATCATTTTAATATTTTAATAATATGCATAATTTTAATAACCAAATATATTGAAGAAAGCATAGCATTGAAGAATGAAAAGCATCAATGAAGCCTTATGCATCTTATGAGTCCTAAAGTAAGTCTGGATGTGTAAGGCTGACATCATTACTAATTTAGCAAGATGAACTTCTATTATCAAACACAGAATGATATATTAAAGATAAGAAACCTAGAAAGTCTTATTGTATATTCCCTTAACAATTGCTTCAGGATATATTTAATAGTCTACACCATTATTTCAGTCTCATCATTTGCTTCTACTATATATTTTTAAAGTACATTTCCTGTATACAAATTTCTTAAATTAGCTAAAGTAAATGTACAAATGGCAGGATCTTTCTGGGCTCAGAAGATGCAGTTCTTTTAGAAATGAGAGGAACCAGCTCCACGGACAATAATAATGATATCATAATGATAATGATAATAATAATGAAGAAGAAAAGAAGAAAAAGAAGGAGGAGAAGGAGGAGGAGGAGGAGTATGAGGAGGAGGAGGAGGAGGAGGAGGGGAAGGAAGAGTAGACAGAGGAGGATACGAATTCATGAAAGTGGTCATCATATTAGATTGGATAATCAGTGACCTGAACACATGTCCTTGCCTTTCTTTCTTGCTCCAAATCTTTAGAAGAGACAGAACAAAATATAGTCATGAGAATACTGGAAAACATTAAATAATTTATTATCATCGAAGAAATTACTTAATGGATACAATCAATGTACATTATTTTGGGGAAAGATACACTACAGGCCCTAACCTTACCATTATGTAATATATCCCTGTAACAAAATTACACTTGTATCCCATAAATTTGTACAATTTTTTTTTCTTTTTATTTCATCATATTATGGGGGTACAAATAGTGTTATGGTTACATATATTTCCCTTGCCATCCCTCCCCCCCCACCGTGTCAGAGCTTCAAGCGTGTCCATCCTCCAGGTGGTGCGAATCGCACTCATTGTGTAAGTATATATCCTTCCCCGGCTCCCCCCTCCCACCTGCCCGCCACCCTATAAACGTTTTGTTTGTTTGTTTGTTTGTTTTGTTATGATTTTGTTTCTTTCTTTTGACATTTTGGTTGCATTTTATATCTTTGCCTCTCGTTTAGAGGGATTAGAGGTAAGCCCTCTCCCTTCACAGTTCTCGCCACATCCCTAAGATGTTGGTCTCCTCCTACCCCTGAGTCCCTGGTGAGCACTGCCACCATTTGAGCATCATAGTTTTAATCAGTCAGTACCAATTTGATGGCGAGTACATGTGGAGCCCGTTTCCTAATCTTGTGTCACTTCACTTTGGATAACAGACTTAAGGTTAATCCAGGATAGCATAAACAGTGCTAATTCACTGTCATTTCTTAGAATTGAGTAATAATCCATTGTGAGAAAATACCAAATTTTGATTATCCACTCATGAATTGACGGGCTCTGGGGTTGTTTCCATGTCCTTGCTATAGTGAACTGTGCCGCCATAAACATTCGGGTGCAGATGTCTTTATAGTGGAACATCTTATGCTCTTTTGGGTAAATGCCTAACAATGCTATTGCTGGGTTGAGTGGTATTTCTATTAATAGCTCTTTGAGGTATCTGCAAATTATTTTCCACAAAGGTTGCGCTAATTTGCAGTCCTACCAGCAGTGTAAAAGTGTTCCTGTCTCTCCATATCCGCGCCACCATTTGTTGTTTTGGTATTTCCTGATACAGGCCATTCTCACTGGGGTTAGGTGCTATCTCATTGTGGTTTTGATTTGCATTTCTCTGATGATTAGAGATGCTGAGCATTTTTTTATATGTTTACAGACAATTATTCTTTCTTCTTTGGAGAAGTTTCTGTTCATTTCCATTGCCCATTTCTCGATGGGGTTGTTTGATTTTTTCTTGTTAATTCTTTTAAGATCTAGATAGATTCTTGTTATTATCCATTTATGAGAGGTGTAGAGTGCAAATATTTAATCCCATTCTCTGGGTTAACTATTTTCTCTAATGATAGTTTCCTTGGCTATGCAGAAACTTTTTAATTTGATCAGGTCCCATTTGTTTATTTTTGATGCTGCAGTGACTGCCTTGGGGTTGTTCCTCAAAAATTCTTTGCCTAGACCAATGTCTGATAGGGTTTTCCCAACATCTTCTTCCAAGATTCTTAAGGTTTCATGCCTTAGGTTTAAATCTGTTATCCATCTTGAGTGAATTTTTGTGAGAGGTGTGAGGTTGGGATCCTGATTCAATATTCTGCATGTAGCTATACAGTTTTCCCAGAACTGTTTATTGAAGAGAGACTCTTTTCCACATTGTATATTTTTGTCTGCTTTACCAAAGATTAGGTTACTGTATGCTGATGGTTTAATCTCTGGTATCTCAATTCTATTCCAAACAATGATACTTCTGTTCTTATGCCAATTCCAGGCTGATTTAACTATTATAGTTTTATAGTACAGCTTGAAGTCAGGAAGATTGATGCCTCCCAGTTTGTTCTTTTTACTTAAGATTGCTTTGGCTCTATGAGGTTTTTTCTGGTTTGAAACAAAGTGAAGAATTATTCTTTCTAGATCTGTAAAGAATGCTAGTGGTTACTTTGATGGGGATTGCATTAATTCCGTAGATCACTTTAGGTAATATTGACATTTTAATGATATTGATTCTACCAATCCATAAAAACGATAGAAATTTTCCATCTGTTTATATCATCTGCAATTTCTTTTCTTATTATTTCGTAGTTCTCCTTGTATAAATCTTTCATATCTTTCGTTAAATATACTCCTAGATATTTTATTTTCCTTGCGGGTATAGTGAAGTGTATTTAGTTTTTGATTTGAGTTTCTACTTGATGGTTCTTGGCATATATGAATGCTTCTGATTTGTGTATATTGATTTTGTAACCTGAAACTTTACCAAATTCATTTATTAAATCTAGGAATCTCTTAGAGGAATCCATGGGGTTTT